>JANHFL010003035.1:197399-210810 GCA_032468155.1 Oxyrhabdium leporinum
CTTTCAGACAAGTGAAGGATGGGCTGAGAATCAAAAGAAACATTTTTTTTCCTTTTTAAACAATATATAACATGGCAATCAACAATTTTATATTTTGACAATGGAAAGTCATATGTAGCTTCAGCCAAGTAAGGATTCCAGCTGTGAAATTATCTTTTAAACTGTGGAGATCAGAGTTGATGAGGTCATTCTGGTTTCTCCAATATTATAGTGCAGTCAAAAAGTCAACATACACTGTGTTTTCTGGCAACTGCAAAATTATTTATGCAATTACAACTACTCTGCTTTTCCCTCTTCTTCCTAAAGTTTCATTTTTTAATAAGAAAATAAAATTTATGGTTGTCTCTTTGGAAGCTGTGATGTCACTGTGGCTTCGGAAGAGCAGGACAATGGGATAAGATCATTAGACCAGTTTGGTCTAGTGGTCAAGACACCAGGCTAGAAAGTGAGAGACCGTGAGTTCAAGTCCCGCCTTAGCCATGCAAGCCAGCTGGGTGACCTTTGGCCAGTCAGTCTCTCAGTCCAATTCACCTCACAGGGTTGTTATTGTGAAGAAAATTGGACGAGGAAGGTGGGTTCGACATGTCCGCTGCCTTGAATTATTTGTAAAAATAATAAAGATGGGATACAAATAAATAAATAAAATTAAGCATGGGAAAAATTCATGATATACTGCACATAAAGGTAAGAATAGAAGCATTCAGAATCTATAAACTGAAACACTCCAAATCCCTCTCTGAATGCTCCCCAATGTCTTTTCACTGGAAAGCCTTCTGTATCACATCAATACTACTGAAGGTTAAGAATCGTTCCAATTGATCTAATCTGCCAGCATTTGTTTTCTGCCTTGTCCCTATGATGTTGCTGTCATCTTGCCCCCAGTCCATGAGTAACAACATTTAAATCAGCTGTATATCAGCTCTATACTTTATTGCTATAGGCTATAATAACAGAATCTTGAAAGCCTGATTGTGTTTTCTTTTCCCTCACTCTTACACACCAATGAACTTCTTCAGATTGTTAAATTACCTGGCTCCCTTATGTGTCACTTTCCTGTATTTCATTAGCTTGAATCACATTTTGAGAAGAACTATCTCAATATGTTACTGATATTAACAATGTGCTGACAGGTTGCTTGACATACAGGACAGAACTCATAATTTCAGTTAGACATCATTTGTTGTAAAACAAATTCTAATTTTACATTTAAGGATTAAAAATAATTGCAACACTATAAGAAAGCTCAGGGGAGGATCCTTATTTTTAGGTAATATTAGAAAATGAACTAACTCCCATCATGTGTGTGAATAGCGCATGGAACAAAACTCTTAATACAGAAGAATAGTATAAAAGAGCTCTTATTGCAAAAAGCTTAGAAGAATCCAGCATACTAAATATTTCATTAGTTCTTTGAATATTAATCAACTTTCTTAATATCTCCTTCAACAGGATTAGCAAAAAAAGAATTAATTCATGGGATTATAAAAATATTTTAGTCATTTTGAAATATTTGTGACATATTTCTCTTTTGGAATTTTTAAGCTGATTATTGGGGACTTTGTTTTTTTCTGTGTTGTAAAATTATTTCATAAATTTGCTGGTAGTAAAATATTTAGAATAAAAAGTTCAGGTGAATAAATTCAATTTGGGGGAAGCTAATTATTAAACAATTTCCAGGTTTTAATTTTCTATCAATTATTTTGATAATCAATGCCTTTTATTATCTATCAATGCCTTTTCCTTAGTACTTTTTTATTTTTTTAACTTCAGGAGCATCCTAGTGCCAATTCTATGCATTGTGATATATATATTTTAAGAAAAAAAGTTGCAAATTCTTGTACAAAACTTAGCCTTTCTTTTTGTATAAGGTGGAAATAAACCTATCTGTATGCAGAGAGCCAATACTTTCAAAGATGAGACTAACTATATTGTAAAAAATATTCAAATTGCATATTGGGTCTATAATGCAAAGACAGACAACTTGTCTTTTATTATCCAAAACAGAAATGCTCAAATTCTACTGGTTCAAGAGCTTATTCAAAGTTGTAGTTTAAAAATGAACCAAGCCAGGATCTAAAGTGGGTTTGATTCTTTTGAGTTGGGATTTTTAAAGTGGGTGGTGGAGTTGAGATTTTTAAAAGGAAAAATGCATTAAGAGGTAAAGGCACATCAAAGAGTAAAGGCATCCCTTCTCTGTTTAAATCCACAACCTTCCAAATCTTTAAAAGGTAAATTAGTTGATAGTGATCTTGCTCTTCTATAGTTTGTTATTAAGAATCTTTCTACAAGCCCTTTTCCAATTGTCTAAAATATAAGGAATATAAGGAACCAATTAAAGAAGTATTTGAATTTGGAACACTGATACCAGAGAGAATTTGCTTGTAGTAACCTGAGCAAAAAAAAAAAAAGAAGTGTTATGTAAGTGAAGAAAATATTGAAGAATCTGGAAAAGGCTTTTTAAACATTGACATATGGCTGACTTTAGTTGCTGGCAAATACATCTTAAATCTATTAGAGTAACAGCTTTCTACTGTTGTAATAGCTGGGGTCTTGCCTTAGTTCAAAGTCAGCTAGGAGAGTAGTCAAAAGCCATTTCCAAAAGTAACATTGACAAGGACATTTTGGTCACTTCCTTTGCTGGAAAAAATTGAAAACGCCCATTAAGAAATATTTTTCATATCTTTTAACTAGGCTTTAAATGTCACAATAACATCAAAGAGAATATTAGCATTAGTTGAATCAAGATCTCTCTTCCTCTATTGTCATAAGGAGAAAGAGAAAGAAGGTGTGGGAAAGTGGAATACAAAAATAGAGTCTTTTCAATAACATTTGCACATTCTAGCTTTTCCTCTGGATTTTCTATATTATCTTAAAAGGCATAGCTTTTGGCTGATTTCCATTTATTTTAATTGTATTGAAAAGACTTGAGGGTTGCCGGTTGCCTTTTATCTTTCATTGCTTTGCCTAATAAGTCATCAGGTATAAAAGTAAAAAATCATGAATTTGACTATTTCAGCTAACAAAGCAAGAATTAGAAAATTGAAAAATAACTTATTTTTTCCCAGCAAAAAAATACTTATTTTATTTTAAATTTTATCACTTCTGCCAAAGCCTTTCATCACTTTATAGCGTTACAGACTAGTATAACTGAAGTCTTAGCTAAGAACTTGCATTTGTGATAAGGCTGTGTTTTCATGTCAATGTAAATGTTTTCAGGCATAAACCTACAGAGCTTTTATATACATGCAATTAAATATATGAGATTTTCTATTGCAGTCTTTTATCAGATATCTCCCAGCCAAGTATTTCATTTGTCTGGCCAATTCCCAAGAAATGTAAATAGTTGGCATATTGATATGTTTATTTTTGGCCAAAATGGACATCTGTTATGTGAAAGGAACTTAACTGACCTCCATAAATAAAATTTGATTTGTTTTTATTATATTACTGATTTTTGATGTATACAAAAGTTTCAGTGTTATTAACAGCAGCATCTAATGAAAGTGTCCTTTGGACCACTAGATATCACTGTGGAGCCAAATTTTAAATGGCCTGTTATCTATTAGTTTTCTTTGCTTTTCTCCCTCTACCTGCTGCAGATTCAGGTTTGGGGAAAAGAGTTATAATAATAAAGAATGAAAGTTAAACGTAGGTTTTAGGCGTGCAGTTAATGTTCCTGTATTGATACTTGAAAAAGGCCATTAAATCTGTATAGTTAGGTTTAAAAGCTACAAAATAGTTCTTTGTAAATTTCTATGCCTCTATATATCTTGGTATAGCAAGTCTCTAGAAAATGATTATAAATCTAGTTGCTTCAGTCCTGGGATGGTGTGCAAATTCTGTCTCCAATTTACATAGCATGTGTGCAAAGCCACTATTCCCTCAGTTAAAAGCACACACCTTAGCATGCTTTAATGGCTGAAGCTATTCCCTTTTGTACTATCAAGTTTGGCCTTCAGACATTCAACCACACCCTAGTCTTTGGCTTGAGTATATTGTACATAATGTCAGATATCTATAAACTTTGTGTCACCCAGCTTCCATCAGTCCTGGGCAAATATAGGCTTCCTTGCTTACTTTGATCATATAGTATAGTAGATAACAAGTAGCTTTCGTTCAATAAAAGGTGGTCCATCTGTCAATATTTGAATCTAAATAAATCAAGTACAGTTTTATGCATATCAGTAAGAATATCATAACAGGGAGAAATAGAACCAATTTATGTAGCAGCACCAATGTTGTTGAACATACAACCTTTAGGAAGGAAGGAAGGAAGGAAGGAAGGAAGGAAGGAAGGAAGGAAGGAAGGAAGGAAGGAAGGAAGGAAGGAAGGAACATGTGGGTTCAATCTAAGAACAGCTATTTTTCCTCATACTTTTCAATTGTATAGATATAAAGAATACCTATTTTTCATAAATTTGGCAAGGCTCTCTAGATATCATTTACTGTACTTCTCACTCTGCTGCTCACATTCATGCATATTTTAAAACATTATATCTTTAAAGATTTCTTCCATTAATGGATATGTATTTCAGTTATTCCATACGCATAATTTGGTAAATTGGAGTTAGAAGGTTAGATGTGGAAACAAACTCTATACAGTGGATCATTTTTGTAAGAAAATCTTACAAAGTCAGTTTCTTCCTGAATAAGAAAATATGTCAGAATCTTTTAGCAGGTTTTATAGAATTGATTGATGTGATACTTAAATGCACCAATGTTTCTTTTCTGTACTAATGCAGAACTTCAAGGTTTAGATATCAGTAGATTATATAGTTATGGCTAACATTCCTTATCCTACATTTTTTAAATATAATAGCGTGGTTTAGGGGAACATGATTGCATGTCTTTTATCAGTAAGTGTTTAAACGAAAAACAGAATATCTTTTAACAATGTTGTTTCATATCTGTCAAGATATTTATGAAGCTCAGACTGATAAATATTTATTCAGGAGCAGTTCCAAGACAAACTTATACAGCTTTCTCCCATGGACTCGCATAGTAACATTTAATTTGAATGTTTTGGTATTTATCATCAAATGTTGTTTAGAAATTTTGAAGGGTAACCCAAATTTACTTCAAGTTTCTTATTTTAAATATAACTTCTAAAATCAGTAGATGATTTTTAGTAAACTATACTTTTAAATATTACATTGTTCTGTAACCAAATAGTTGAAAGTTTTTCTTGACAATAATGCTTTTAAAGTATAGCAATGTTGTAGGAGCTGCGGTGGTACAGTGCTAAGAATTTAGTATTGCAGGCTAATTCTGCTGACTGCCAGGACTTCAGTTGGCTCAAGGTTGATTCAGCTTTCCATCCTTCCAAGGTCGGTAAAATGAGGACCAGACTGTTGGGGCAAATATGCTGACTCTGTACACTGCTTAGCCTCAGAGAGTACTATGAAGCACTATGAAGTATTATATAAGTCTAAGTGTTACTGCTATTGCTATTGTCATGAGTTGTTGCAATTATATAGTGGTATTGGAGATGCTCTTTGTCTTTAAAGGACTAGATTATATTCATATATTTGATGTTGACCTAATCTGAATGCCTTTCAGTAAAATAAATGGGTTCACACAAACTAAATCATATCTGGATTTGACTTTAACATGTTGACCTTAATTTGTGGAAATGTTAAAGATGGTTACCTGATACTAGTGGTACTATCTTAATTATGTGGTTAAAATAATGGCCCATTTGAGTTGATATATGTTAGATGAATCCACATTTCACAAAGTGTTCTTCCTTGTGTTTAATTATTCTAGAATCAGCCAGCCTGGACGCTAGACATTACAGGTTCGAGAAGTAGAGACTCTTCAAGTCAGAAACTATTAGAAGATTCACTGGCTGCAAAAGAACTACAAACTATGGAAAAACACCTCTCTGGTAACAAGACTTTAATAAGACTTTTCATTTAGAAACCATGTAATAAATGTTTTGGGTGAATATGATAACAAAAGATTACCTGAATGACTGTGCTACTCTGTTTTAAAGATAGGCAATGACAGTAGGTTGTATGTAGAATAGAATAAGAATAGAGTAGAGAGAGTAGAGTAGAGTAGAGTAGAATAGAACAGAACAGAACAGAACAGAACAGAACAGAACAGAACAGAATAGAATAGAATAGAATAGAATAGAATAGAATAGAATAGAATAGAATAGAATTCTTTATTGGCCAACTATGATTAGACACAAGGATTTTGTCTTCAGTGAATAAGCTCTCAGTGTACATAAAAGATATGTGATAATCATAGATAACACCCTAGTCATCATAAATACATTCATGAATCATAAGATACAACACTTAGTGATAGTCATAGGATATTAATAATTATAAATTGAAATCAATAATCCTGAACCCAAAATACTTGTGGGAGAACTAGTGCATAGGTAATATTTGTACGTAGATACAGGCAATATCGGGGGGGGGGGGGGAGGAATTGCCCAAAAAGCCAAGTGGAAGCACAGTCCTGCTAGCAACCTTTGTACAAGTCTGAGGCAATTTTAATATAGCCCAAACTGTGCCCATTTGTGGATGCTTACTGAATATTTTTAAGCATATATACCCATCTTCATCATCACCAGCACCACCTTCATCATTTCAGCATAGAAGAATTACCAAGAAATTTCAAGTGGCATTACTGCAAACATTTTGCAGCAACACCATATCTAATGACAGAAAGTACATGCGTCTAGGGAAAAGTTTCACAGACTTCATAGCTGTCATAAAGTTTATCAATTCAGAATAAAAACTGGCTAAAAACCCATAATATTAAGATACATGTGGTGGTGCATGTTAGCAAATTGGACACTATTTGTGGGTGGCATTCCATCCTTCAGATACTGCAAATGAAAACTATTCATCGTCTATTTTGGTATAAAAAGCTGCCTTTTTAACTCAATTCGTCTGTTATGCTTCATGGACCTAGATTATTAAGAAGCAAGAAAGAATAGGAAATTATTAAGGCATTCAGGTTCAGTGGGTGATTTACCCAATACACTTCGGAGGAACCCATTTAAAATGTTGAAATGATATCTGAAATAGCAACAAAAGCGCTGATGCATGTCATTGAACAGCCTGATCCTGTACGAAACTAGGAGTACATAATTTTATGTTACGTGTATCTAATTCAGTATAAGCTCGAAGGGCAAATGGCATAGTCAAGGTATTTTTTAAGATAAACATTAGAGAGGGAAAATATTCAAAAAAATGAATAAATACACTTAGCATGTTATGCCTGTAGGGAAATTTCAAAGGTAACCTTGATTGGAATCCTGTAGTTTGTACAGTGGTTTCAATTTTAGAAGAACATATCTGCTAAACCCATTAAGATTCTCAAAACACAGATATTAAAGTCCAAAGGAGGAGTAAAATGTTACTTGCTATGATAAAGAAAATACAGAGAAAGAGAGAAACACACACTTCAGCTCAGAGAAAGAAGTAAAGCAATATTTTCATTGTAAGAAGAAGTCTGATGTAAATCCTAAGTATATTGGGCTATTTTCCCACTTATCAAGTAGATTTAAAAAGAGTTATGGGGTCTTCTAGTACCAGCCAGTCATGGTTGAAATCATACTGAAATCTGTTCTCATTACTCCATTATTTCAGAACAACGTTAAATAACTCTAAAGATACCACAACTCATTACGGGGGAAATGATTGAAGTCTTCCAATCAAGGGAAAGCACAATGGAAGCAAAGAGAAGGCCAATATGGAGAGATCCCTTCTCTCATTCTGTAATGTTCCCAGTGGACAATAAAATAAAGGAGCTCCATAGGGATAGTCTTGGATAACACAACATGGGTCCGTAGCATCTGAAGATACCTATTAAATTTGGCAGCAAAATAACCATTTCCATTCACAAAGTGAAACAGCCAAAGGTCACCCACTTGCTGTAGAATTTTGGTGGAAAAACCTTCAGGCATTTGGTGAGAGCTAGATAATTTGGGGGTTGGGGGGGTTGGGAATGGAAGTAGATTGCCTCCCACTGACTTCCTGCTACTCCACTTATAATTCTCCACCAAAGGATGGATAAGTTCCCCAATTTAGGCCAAGTATGTCATATCATTAACTTTTTATTATATCATAACAAGAGCTGTGGTGGCACAGTCATTAGAATGCAGTACTGCAGGCTACTTCTGCTGACTGCTGGCTGCCAGCAATTTGGCAGTTCGGTTCTCACTGGCTCAAGGTTGACTCAGCCTTCCATCTATGCTGACTCTGTAAACTGCTTAAAGAGGGCTGTTAAGCACTGTGAAGCGGTATATAAGTCTAAGTGCTAATGCTAGTTCAGTAACATCCCTGCTCTGTTTGGCTAGTCTAAGGAACACCCCCTGACCCTGGAAAATTCCACTCATGACCTACTGTGTATATTTCCATACTTTTAATAAATAAAATAATACATTGTGCTTTCATTTTAGGATTGTGCTTGTACAGGATTTCCAATGATAAAGAAGTTATAATTACCTGTTTTTGAAATATTTATATGCATCAAATTACATTTTTAACATGATTCCTCTCCCCCAAAATAAACAGTGATTGCTTGTTTAAATGTCTGGTGTGCAGATGTCTATCTATAAAAGCAATACTCAATGGATTGTGGTGTGTTTATTTAAATATACAGCTAACTGACATCCAATTCATCCTCTTTATCGGTAAATTAATATTCTTGCCATTTATTCAGTATTAATACTCCAGATATAATAGGATGTTAATGGTATTCTTTTTAAAAAAACACAATTTAGATAAATGTACTGATTTGAGAACAGTTTGGGAAACAAGCAAAGCTTTCATTACAGGTTATTTTATGAAATAAAATAGTGAACTCAAAAGAAATCAAGAGAAAATAAAAGCTATTTTGGATGAGATAAAAAAAAAGTTGATGAATTAAAGAAATTTCTAAAAAGATAAGTATTTCTCAACAAATTAAACTTTTACAATGATGGCTATCTAAGTTAATTAAAAGAAATGGAAATAAAAATGAACTACGTAACGCAAAAACTAAAATCTTAGTTTGCAAACAAACCAGGGAATTGGTTGGCATATGAATTACAAAAGGAAAAGGAAACATTGAAATTACAAGAGGGAGATACTGTATTAAGGGATAATGTGTCCATACATAAAGCAGTTCATCAATATGATTTCAGCATGTGCAATATATAACTCTCTAGAGAAAATAGATGAATATCTAAAGAAACAAAATATTCTGAGGATTACAAAGGAACAGTGATAGATTATTAAAAGACATAAC
This sequence comes from Oxyrhabdium leporinum, assembly GCA_032468155.1. Lineage (NCBI taxonomy): Eukaryota > Metazoa > Chordata > Lepidosauria > Squamata > Cyclocoridae > Oxyrhabdium > Oxyrhabdium leporinum. Next base: position 206,652 of record JANHFL010003035.1, read on the forward strand.
ATAGAACATAGAATAATAATAGGGTTGGAAGTCTTCTAGTCAAAACCTCTGTCCATGGCAGGAGAAATTTCGAAAGAAGATAAGTATTTCTCAACAAATTAAACTTTTACGATGATGGCTATCTAAGTTAATTAAAAGAGATGGAAATAAAAATGAACTATGTAAAACATATGGCGGGAGATCCTATATCATTCTGGACAAAATCTCATCCTGAAAATCTCCAGTGATGGAACAATTTCCAGAGGAAAGCTATCTTTAGTTCTAGGTTGAATCTCTCCTTAATGATCTTCCATCTGCTTATTCTTGTCCTGCCCAAAGTTGCTTTGGACAAGGGGTTGACCCCCTTCTTCTCTATAACAGCCCTCAAATACTATTAAGTCTGCTATCATATCATCCTTAGCCCTTCTCTTCCTTAGACTAAACATATAGTACCTAGTGAAGAGAATTTTGCCAAATTGATAAGATTATATTTCAGAGAAAGGACAAATTGTTAATGGAGATCTAAAAAAAACCCAAAAAATAAAACCTGAGATACAAAAAAGAAAAGAGAGGGTGCCCACTATCTGCTTTTTTATTTATTCTGGCTCTCAAAATACTAATTTAGATATAAGAAAATAAGAGAGGACTAAAAAGGAATCTTAAAAGTTAAGGGCTTTTGGTGATCATTTTGAAAGATCTCTTAAAGGGAACTGAAACATTAATGGTCAAATTAAAATAATTTGGTGCACTAACAGGTTCAAGATGAATGAACAGAAGGTAGACATATTAACAAAAATATAAAAATATAAGATTGAACAGAATTGATGAATAAAATGGGTTTTAAGGTTGAAAAGAAGGTACAATATCTGGGTATTATTATGACAAATATAAACTATAGATTATTTCAAAATAACTATGATAAGAGATGGAATGAAGTTAAAAAAAGACATGCTTATTTTTTGTATTATTTTATTAATCAAATTTATACAGGTGCCCATCTCACCAAAGGCATCTCTGGATGACACACATATAAAACTTACCTCAACAATAAATAATATTAAAAACAGAGCTACGAATCCTAGGCAGAAAGGAATAAAAATAACCAGTTTCACAATGTTAATATGAGAGAAACTACAACTATCATTGATGGGCAAAATTTCTCGAATATATTTTTTGTTTTTGTTTTAGGAAATATATCTGTTTTGACAAGTGATACGTTTAAACAGTGGCAGAAGGATATATCTAAAATTCTGTGGCAGGGGGAAAATATGAGTTAAATATAAGGTGTCTCAAAGGAAAGAGGAGGTTTGGTTTTTCCTGATTTCAAATTGTATTTTGCAAGTTGGTGCTTGATTTGAGCGATATAGTGGGTGCTACTGAAAAATAAAAGAATAGAAATAGAAGAAATAGAAGGATATGAGCTGATTTGGGTGGCATGCATATTTGTGATACTACAAAATCAAAGGCACTGCAGATTTTAAAAATAGATATGCCATATTGAGAAATTAGAATAGATACAAATCTAGGTTGTTTGCAAAAACATCTTTTTGGCTCTCAGCAAAAGGAGCATTTTATAGACAACAAATAATAGGCAAATACAAATGGAATAGAATCATTAAAGAAACGATGCAAAAAGAGGCATAGAATGAAATGTGAATGGCAAAAATTAAAGTAATTTTTTATTTATTCTATATAATTAAATAGAATTGTTAAATTGCCCAGCAGCGAGTTGTCTTGTGGCAAGTTGTCACACAGTGAGTTGGCCCTGATGAGTTGGCTGCGGCAAGTTGGCCATGGTGAGTTGGCCATGATGAGTTGGCCACAGCAATTTGACTGTGCAAAGTTGTCCCATTCTCTGCTGAGATAGCTAAATTGATTTATTTGAACACAGAAAAGACACCTTCTAGATTAATTACTGACTGGAGATTCCTTATGGACTTCTATTTATCTTTTATTTTCCTTTTCTATTTCCTTTTACTTTTTCCTTTCTTTTAACTTTCTCTGTGCTTTCTTTTTCTTTTCTTACTTTACCTTTGTTTGTACCTTCCTTTTGAAAAAAAATCTTTAATAAAGATGAAAGAAATGTTAATCCTTTTCATGAAAAGATTGCAATTTACTTTAATGTTCTCTTCTACACTATAAAACAAAACCTGAAGCCAATTATTTTTTCGTAAAAAGTATATACTCTCAATGTAGGGGACAAAATAACACAACGAATACTGACAATTTAATCTGTTTTTTGGAAATCTAATAGTCTAAAATTCTATATATCTATCAGAAATGGGAACAATCTATACTCTCATTCCTTCCTTCCAGACTATTCTGAACTAAAAAAATAAAGTCTACGGTAAATATGTTGACATTCAGCTGAACTTTAGTCGGGATTTCTGATACTCTGAAATACTGAACCATAATCGTCATGGACCTTTGCTCTAATTTTGTGGGAAGAGAGCAGAATCTGGGTATGCCACCTCATTTCCCTCAATAGATTGGGTTTTAGAACAGGCAAAGGAGTTTTTAAAAATCCAACTTTAACTCTAGAACAGGGCTGTTGAACTCCCGGCTGCAGGCCAGATGCGTCATATGCTGGCCACGCCCACACCCAGTTTAGTGAAGGGGAAAAAAATCCCGATAAATCACGTGATGCTGCCATGAGGACATGAGTTTGACATCCCTGCTCTAGAAAATGTTGAGAGTTTGAAGGATTCACTGTGACCATTAAATTGATCTGATTTAACAACTAGTGAGTACAACACTTTTCTTCTAGCTGAAGGCTCCTGATCTTGTATCTGGGACTTCTGCCATGCAAAATATGTCAGTTGTAAGTGAAGTACTGTATATCCAGTTTCTTACATTGGCTCTTTGTAGAGAAGTGTGGTATTATCAGATGTCATGCACAGTTTGTTGTTGGTGCATGTGGGGTACAGGTATGGTATGCATCACTCTCCTATCCTAAAAGCATGAATGCTTCAAAGTAGTTTTTGAAAATAATGATACGGTAAAGGCTTCTAAACTCAAAGGAGATTACCTTAGAGCAGAGGTCCCAAAGGTGATTTTTCAAGAAGCAACTGGACTTTCTGGTTTTTCTTTGAAGACGTTTTGCTTCTCAACCAAGAAGCTTCTTCAGCTTTGACTAGATGGTGGGGAATAGAAGGATTTGCAAGGCATATAAAACCTTCCATTCTCCACTATCCTGTCAGAGTTGAAGAAGCTTCTTGGATGAGAAGCTAAACGTCTTCAAAAGAAAAAAAAACAAAGAAAGTGCAGTTGCTTCCTGAAAAACCACCTTTGGGACAACCATGACCTGGACGACTGAGAATCTCCATAGACATTCAAGCAGGGGTGTTATCTAAAAGAGGTAACCACTGATATCTGTGAACACGGCCCTTGTTTGATTCATGCTACTGCATTTGAATAAATACAGTACAATCATGTTTACTATGTGGGTGTTTACTCCTGTAGGAACTGTTTTTTAATCCCAGGCCCCATATTTTAGTACAGGAAGTAGCTTTAATATACAGCCTGTTTTATTCTACCTGGCACCCTAGTTGCAGTATATGACATGTACTGCTTTTGCACATTGGGAAGGAGGGGAGTGGAGGAGGAAAGTGGATACACTTGGTCTCCACTTCCTGAATCCCTGTTGTTTTCCCCAAAGTATTTGTAACAAACATACATCTGTTTCCTCTCTCATTCATTCTCAGTCTTGATTCTTCTTCTTGTGCCATATCCGTCATCGGACATTGGCAATCATACAATCCTATTTTTATCAATAGCCGCACAAAAAAGTGCTGTTGACTTTTGTCCAAACCAGTCCCTTAGATTTTGAAGCCATGATGCTCTTCTTCTGCCTGGACCTCGTTTGCCTTCAATCTTTCCTTGGAGGATTAAGTGAAGGATGCAGTATTTTTCTGGGTGTTGCATCACATGTCCAAAATATTCTAACTTTCGCTTTTTTATGGTTTTAATGATTTCCCTTGGCTTTCCCAATCTTGATGGGTATGTCAGTTTTGGCCAGTATGCTATAAGAGCAACCAAATCCCCTGTTTTGACCATCTGCAAACAAAAGACAATACAGGTAGTTATTGATTTACCGCCATTTGTTTAATAACCATTTGAAGCTACAAAGGTGCTGAATAAAAGTGACTTATGACTGTTTTTCACACTTACATTTGTTGAA
>JANHFL010003035.1:210910-247138 GCA_032468155.1 Oxyrhabdium leporinum
CTTAAACCTATTCTCTTTTTAGTTCCACCAAAGATCAAATTACACAATACTTCCAGATGTCATTTTTATGCCATTCACTCTATTTTAAATCTTTAGTATAGGTAAAACATTTTTTATCCTCTCTATTAGCAAAATGTGTATTCTTGTCTGCTGAGCTAAATCCATAACCAGGTGTGTGATTTTGGCTTCTCGTTTTACTTTGTCAATCATATTCATTCAGTGACTCAGTGTTATTAACTATTCCAATTAAAAAAAAAATTAAAGCAAAGTCAAACATTGTTTTTCAAGAAGATGAGACAAAGCTTTTGTCGAAGTAAGGTTTGCCACAAAACATTGTAACTTCTATGTTTTTATTTCATTTATTTTAAATGTGCTACAATATTCTTTTATCCAGAAAGATTGCAGTGTTGTGTACAAATACCGTGTTTCTTAGAAAATAAGACTGGGTCTAATTTTCTTTTGACCCCCGAAAAATGGGTAGGCCATATTTTCGAGGGGTGTCCTAATTTTCCCCCCACCCATGCCAAACTCTCAGCCCCACTCCCCCCCACAGGGCAGCCACATCACTTCACTAACCTGCTTTCCAGGTCTGTTCTGCTCTGCGCTGCGCATGCAAGAAGTCTGTGAGACTACGGTAAAAAACCTCCACCGTAGTTCAGACATTCCAACTTCTCATTAAAAAAAAAGATCTCACAAGTAACTTCGTGAGATTTTTTTTTTTCCATGAGAAATTGGAAAGTCTGAACTACGATGGGATTTTCTTACCACAGTCCAACAGACTTCTTGCACGCGCAGCGGAGAAAGGACCTGGAAAGAAGGTTAGTGAAGGGATGTGGCTGTCCTGGGGGTGAGGTGGGGGTGAGGGTTTGACATGGATGGCCTGGCTGAAGGGTCTTTAGGTAAGCTGGAAGCTCCGCACCCCCTGCCTTGCTTCGTCCTCCACCCTCCCAGCACCTCGCTTCGTTCTTCTTTGCAACATGCAGCCTCTCACAGTAACGAGAATTGCAGGCACAGTTGCTTCCCACAATCTTGCAGAATTGCCTGCAATTCTCGTTACTGTGAGAGGCTGCACATTGCTTCTGGGTGGGGGAGGCTCAGTCCCCTTACCCGGTTACCCTCTGCTGTTTCTTTCTCTCTCTCTCTCTTTCTGCTGCACTACCGGCATCAATGGAAGACAGAGGCATTGGGGGGGAGGGGGAGAGGCGATCCCAGCTGCCTGGCTCATGGGAGGCTTGCTGGAAGCTTGCGCAGCAGCATCAGCAATAGGCAGAGGCATGGGGGAGGCAGGGGATCCAGACGCCCTGTGCTGGTGTTTCTTTGGCGCGGCCGCAGACAAGCTGAGAGACAATGGGACGGAGTGGGCAGCGCATTCGGGTCGCCTCTGCCTCCCCCATGCCTCTGCTTCAGTGCAGAATGACTTTTGCCCATCTCTTTGTGGGCGCAGCGCGTCTTCCTGTTGGGCCACTTCTCAAAGCTGGCAGCTCTGCAGCCAGCCACTTTGCTTTTTCCTTCTTTTTCCTTATGGGAGGCTTGTGTGGTGGCACCAGCAGCAGGTAGAGGTAGAGGCATGGGGGAGGAAGAGGTGATCCCAATGCACTGACCCCTTCATCCCACTGTCTCTTGGCTTTCCTGCTGCACCAAACAAGCACCAGCACAGGGTGTCTGGATTGCCTGCCTCCTCCATGCCGGTGCCAGTGCCAGTGCACAATCCTCCTGCAAGCCTCCCAAAAATAGGGAAAAAGCAAAGCAGCTAGCCGCTGAGCTGCCGGTTTCGTGTCCCCCTGGTGCCCGCGCCGCCACTTGTGCTGGCCACGCCCATCCCCCCAGGCTTATTTTTGGGGTAGGGGCAATATTAGGCCCATCCCCCCAAAATTAGGGTTGGGCTTATTATTGGGTTGGGTCGTGTTTTCTGAGAAACACGGTAGTTAGACCTGGTAGCCATCTAATGGTTATGGCACCAGGTCTGGAATACATGATGGAGCCAATGGGATAGATGTGGTAATAGTTATGTTTGTTTCTTTTTACTTTGCTGCTAATTTCTATTTATAATACTATTTGTTATCTAATGTTTTTAATTGCTGTTTTCCACCCAGAATCAAGAGATTGAGATGGGCACCCATGTAAATTTAAATAAATGAACCAATCCAAACAGCCTTAAATCCATCTTTTTAAAAAGTAATCATTTTCAGTGGTTCGCTAACAAGGACATGTTAATTAGCAAGAAAAGACTGTCTTTTCCGAGAGGATGTACACTATTGAACTTTTTTGCAATTTTATTTTTTAAGTAACACAAGATATGGCAGCCCAAGCTCTCTCTTATTAGGAAGTAGATGCCAATAAGATGCCCCGGAAAATAAGTGGTGGCAACAGGAATTAGCAAACCACACTACTCCAAAACAAGTAGCAGGCTGGCATGTGAGTACAGAACACTTCTGGGAGAGGAAGTTTGAAAACTTTAGCTTTTTACTCCAAAGCATTAACAGTACTGATAGAAACACTATACTGTAATGGGAAAACATATGTGGCTGCACATGAAGGATTCTGTGATATTTTATAATGATCACCCATATTATCAATCAGATAAAAGGCAAAGATTAAGATTCCCTTCTCTCTTCCTTGATTTAAGAACAACTTCCTTGGTGTTTTAAGGAAGAGCAGATTGACTCCATTTAACGTGTTTTTCTGTAGCATTAAAAGAACTAGCTAGAGATAATAGAAATTCAGTCACAGAAGTGCTTATAATTTGAATGGAAAAGCAGCCATTTTAAACTTATCTGCCTACCTAGAGTTATATTCAGTATATAATGCAAAAAAGGTGAGCAGCAATGCATCATTTAGTTTTAGCCTGCATGCCAGCCAGTTTAAATGAAATGCCGTAAGTAATGAGTTCACCCTTTTTTCCTGCATTGGCATCTTTTGGTGGAAATAATATATAATCATTTTAGAGAGGAAGGAAAGTGATGGACCATGTTCTCACCTTCATTGTAGACAGCAGAGCAAGACGACTGCTATTTTTATGTTTCCTAGCAGGAAGAAAGAGAGGAAAAATGATCAGAGACTGCTTTCCTGAGCTAAACAAAACAACGCATAATGTTTTATAAAGAACTGTGTTTCCATAAATGTTCATATCAGCAAAAATGCTGCATATATTTTCTGGGTACACATTCTTCAATAAGCACTGCAATATATTTTCCCCAAAGGTATAAAAGCAATATTTGTTTTGCATAAATTACTGTATTAATTTCTTCTACAGGCAAGTAACTTGCTTTTAACTTGAAGCATGTTCCGCTATCACATCCTAGTGTGCCTCTCTGTTTGAAGAATAAACGATCAAGTAAAATTAGACTGAATTCACAAAGAAATCACCCTTTCATTTAATACATAAAATAAATGAATCAAAGGGTTAATAGGCTGTATTAACTTAGAGGATACGTGTGATGTACACATGTACCTTTAATACAACCCCTGTGTGAGGAACATATTATTTTACCAGAAGCAATGAAGTCCTAAGTGGGATGTGATGGTTAGGCAGCAATTTTGTATTTACCATTATGTGTATGTTAGGACTACTTGTGTTTTAAAATCTTCCCTGACGTGAGCCCTGGTGCTATGTGACAAGATCCCTTTTATTGAATAAGGTTTTTAATTACATTCAGAGTATAATACCCTCATTGTGACAACTAGGAATGAAATCAGCTTCTTTGTTCAATGTACTAACAACAGAAAAACAAAAATGTTACATCCCAAGGAGATGGCCTGGCTCAGATTGAGGAAGACTAAAAACAAGATGAAAATTTTCAAAAGTCTCATTTTACATAGGGAATTTCCAAGTTGTACAGGGACAATGGCAGTTTTAGAGAAAATGGAAGTACATAGAGTAGCCTTCTTTTATATGCTGTAATTGGTTCCTGCATAAAAACTAATCCTCATTTATGTAAACTACAAGAATCCGGTGTTAAAAAGGACAAGCAACAATAAACTTCCCTGTTCTTAATGGGATGGGCTTTCTCTGTCTTTATTTACTTATATCTACTGAAGGTATTAGAGATTCTTCCAGCTAAGAACTGGAGTTCTCAAAATCCCCAGGCAACATGGCCAGTGAACTGGTAAGATGCAGGTTGTGGAATTAAGTAGTTTAACCCTGAATCTCATGTAATCACTTCCTTCTATTCATCCTGTATCACAACATGAGTTCAAGTCCTGCCTTCGTCATGAAAACCAGCTGGATGACTTTGGGACATTCACTCTATCTCAATCCCCTCAAGGGGTTGTTGTGAGGAAAATAAGAGGAGGAAGGTGTGCTGGATATGATCACCTATTTGAGTTATTTGTAAAAATAATAAAGGCAGGATATAAACAAACAAACAAACAAACACACATACATATATACATAATTCAGAATCCATACCTTCAGCTTTCCAGTGTACATAGCAGTCAAGGAATCCTACCAGGACTTCTACTTTATGCCTACTAGCAATTCTGACTTGCTAATTCCAAACAAGCCACATGATAGCCTGGTTCACACAACCTACAAAGATTTCTCGCCATACAGAGAACCCCAAACAACCCAACCCGTTTTAATTGAGTCAAACATATGGTACAAACCCAGCCAATGTCTCTTCATCTCTGGCCAGAGCTGATAATTAATTTTTATATAAAAATTGGCATCATCCCACTTTTCTAATTCGTATATGTTGCCCAGAGTCACTAATGAGTCTTAAAATCAATACAAGGTTTTAAAAGCTTAGAAAGCTTAGACAAAGCTATTACTAACTATAATAAATTTCTGATTCGGGGACAGGGATTAAGATAATGAATTGCTACATAGTGCTTACTGCTTTTCACACTAAATAAATTATTTACTGCTTTTCACACTAAACAAAATGCCTGTATTAATTTGTGCTAAGCAAGCCCCATTAACTGCATAATGATCTATGGTTAGAATAAAACATCCATTTGAACATCTGGCATATTCTCATTTGCAAAAGAGACAATTGTTTCATCTGCTGCCACATTCTATTAATGTTTATTTGGTCAGAGTCCAGAATATTTTTGGAACACTGTTCTCCTTAAAATTCACAGAAGACAGGTTAAATCTAAATTTTATTATTACTGCTAAGCCTAATTTCAATATTACAAATCCCGTAACTGCATAATTTTAACTAACTTGTAGAATGAATAGGTCTCTTATTCATTCCAGTATTTCATAGAAAATATTGTAATCTACTGTAGGAAGTTAAAACCCACCACTCTCCTAGAAAAATTAAATATTTTAGGAAATATTAAAAGGGCAGAATATTTCCCCTAAAAGGGAGGCAGAAACTCAGGGCCCCCCCTTTGTTAAAGGGCCATTAATGCCTGAGCCAGTCTATTCTACATAACAAAGATCTAACTCCTTCAGGCAGAGCCATTTAATTGCCCTTCATTGCATCACCCAGCAAGATTCAACCAAACTCAGCACACAGACAACCTAGAAAGATAGCTATGATCTCTAACAACAACCAATCAAGATACTCTTCCTGTGCCCCAGGAAGTTCAAATCCAGAGAGGTCATAAGACCCAGGCACTCCTAGTGTTTCTTCCCTTTTCTTCCCAGGAACCCGTCCTGTTCATCAATAAACTGTTTTTCCAAAGAGCCTCCATGTATCCAGTGTCTTTTCCCCACTTGGAACTGAACCCAGAAGGATATTTCTTCCAACAGTCATAAGTGGGAAGAAATAGGTACTAGGAAGGATGAGAAGAAGAATAGTAATAGTCTTAGTAAATAATTTGACAATGTTGTGGGAATTAGTTGTTTAGCAGAGTGATGGCATTTGTGGAAAAACTGTCCTTGTGTCTAGTTGTTCTGGTGTGCGGTGCCCTATAGCATCGTTTTGAGGGTAGAAGTTGAAACAATTTATGTCCAGGGTCTGTAGATATTTTCATAGACCTCTTTTTGACTCGTGCAGTATACAATTCCTCAATGAAAGGCAGGTTGGTAGCAATTGTTTTTTCTGCAGTTCAGTTGTTTCCATTGTGTCTGTCTTGTTTGGTTGCAGAGCCAAACCAGACAGTTATAAAGGTGCAGATGACAGACTCGGTAATTCCTCTGTAGAACTGAATCAGCAGCTCTTTGGGCAGTTTGAGCTTTCTGAGTTAGCGTTAGCTTTCTGTTGTGCTTTTTTGATGATGTTTTTGATGTTAGATGTCCATTTTAAGTCTTGAGATATGATAGAACCTAGAAACTTGAAGGTCTCTGCTGTTGATACTGTGTTGTCTAGTATTGTAAGAGGTGGTTATATAGGAGGGTTTCTCCTAAAATCTACCACCATATCTACAGTTTTGAGTGTATTTAGTTCAAGATTGTTCCGGTTGCACCACAAGGCTAGTTGTTCAATTTCCTGTCTGTATGCAGATCCGTCATTGTCTCAAATGTATCTATCAAAGGAGATAACTACCTCACAAAATAATATGCCAGTGAATTCTTATTATTACTGATAGCAATACTGTATACATTTTCTCAAAGAACTTTAGAAAATCCAGCTATTAAAGGAGATAATTTTTCCTCAAATCATTTGACTTTTATCCAGAGTATGAAAAATAATCTGTAAGTTCTTAATTTTGCTATATTTACAAGACCGAAATTGTCATGAGAAAAGATGACAGATGTAGTAAGCACATAAAGGAATGGAGAACTAATTGTCATGGAAGTAGGACAGTCTACTATTTTAAGCTTCGCAAAATGTTTCTTTATTAAGCTCTTCTTGTTCCCATTATTAGAAACCAAATTATTCCAATTGCTTATCCTTCATTTCCATAATTTAAAAGGCATAAAAATTCATACTGCATGAATGCTTCTTGAAAAAGGAGAAAAACTAGGAAATACAGTAATAGTTAATACCTAATACTAACATGTATAACCAAAAGTCATTATATCTGATATTTGCCAGGTGCTTAAGGCTGATTATTATCATTAGACCATAAGCTTTTTAGCGTCATTATTGGAGGCAGAAGGAAGATATAATTCTGCTGGAAAATTTATATATTTGATTATTATGAGGGTACATTCTTTGAAGCTGTTATTAGTTAAAATAAACAAAAACCTCTTAATCTGATTTTGTTCTTACAGTATCTTCAATACATTTGCATCAATTTAGGAAAAACATTCAACAACTCTTTCTCTGATTAAAATCTATATATTTTATTAGGCTGTTCTTGGGAGGCAGACAATAAAAAATATTTTTAAAACATAAAAAGTTTTAAGGTACTTCCATTAATTATTCAATTTCTCACCTTGCCTATCTGACTTCTTATTACTATTTGTTCTTTCTCCAGCCCATAGAGACATTCAGGCTGTGATATTTAAATATTACCTTGACATTCACATTAAACATGGAAAACCATGGGAAACAGCATTCTTAGTTATTTCCAATATTCTAAGAATGCAAAAATGTGTTTGGTTTTTAGCAAGAAATGAAAGTTTCCTTTTCAAGTATCCAGCAATTAGTTGAGATCTTGTTACCCTCACAGCCTCTTCATAGTTAAAAAGGTTGCTATATGATATTCTCTTACACGTACAGTACTCCCATTCAGTGTCATTGACATGAGCTTTTTTAAAAATAATGAATGGGCCAAATACATGCTTTGACAAGTTATTTACTGACACAGTTCTTTTGGAAATACTTCCTTTTTCATTTGTGAAAGTTGATGTTCAGAATCAGAATACATTCAATGAGAAATAAATGTAAACAGTTTTGTACTAAAATTGTTAGATTAACTGTGGAGAAATGATTTAAATGCTTTACTTATCAGCAGAACCAATCCGTTTTTGCAGATAACTAAAGCTGAGCCAAAATTATAATGGTTATTGAAACTAACTGAAACATGAATACTGCATTTTTCCAACATAGCATCTCTCCTTCACAGCAGATAAGTCATGAACCAAGCCATTTGCAAAAACACAGGTTAATTTAATTGAAAGAGGATTCATTGTACATTTGGTTTAACTTATAACATCCATGTTATTATCTCTGAAACCATTTTTTTAACAGAACAATTAAATGGATAAATGGAAGAGAACGTGATTCAAGCTGGGCTATTGTCACCTCTATATTTTGAACCATAATGTCCATGTGTAGACAGTTCTGTGGAATAAGTGGTCATGATAATTGTTTGTGTGAAAATACAAAGAAAAGCTATTTGGTGAACAAGTAGAAATTGGAGTCTGTCTAGCTGGCAATAACTTTCATTATATCATTATATATATACATTAAGTGTGAAATTAAATCTGAGGATTCAGTACTGCTACAAAAAATAAAAATATGTAATATAAAGTGAAACATTAAATAAAGTATAAGGGGAAGGGTTGGAGCTAAAATATCAACTAGCATATCAATGATATGGTAACAACTGCTTCATAAATCTGCTTGTGATTAAAGGAGAGAAGGCGCATAAATAGATTTGACATAGCAAGTAAAGAAAGTCTGAATGTTGACCAGGTAATAATATCCCAACCTGTGATTCTAGGAACCAGCTGTTCTTTCAAGATCCTTTATCTGCAGCTTGTGGTTTGGTAGGATGCATTCAAGGCTGGCAAGTTCTGAATAATCAACTACCTGGGGCAAATAACTGAAAATATACAGTAATTGAGAATGAAAGATCCATTTAATAAGGTTATTCCAGTTTGGAATAAGAGTTAGTTTCTATACAAATAATTTTATATTCTATTCTTTGTGTGCATATTTATTCCAGAAGTTTCCTTAGGAGTCTAAAGATGCAAACTGATTATTAGGGTACAGCAATTCATATTGTTTGAGGCAGTCTCTATGGCATTATGACCTTGCCAGATTATCAGATAGCCATTAAAATATGAAAAATCTGCTTATTAACAATTTTCTGTTTTACAAATGATTTTGAGTAGAAGTATGAACCAGCACAAGTTTTTGTTACCAACCAGACTGGGCAAAACGTACAGGAGGGAATGGAATAATACAGAGAAATAAATGCAGAGCTTTTGGTGCTGCAACTCATTTTGCTTATTAAAAAGAGGAGCAATAATATGTTTATGTATGACTATTTATGTGCACATATATGTTTATTTAGATGATGATGACAGATATATTTCCCCTTGCCATATTTCAACATATGTTTAACCTTCTTATTATTTAATATGAAATTTCTGGGGAAACATAAAGACAAGAGAAATGTTATTTACTGGGTACAGGCTAAAAATAAGCAAAAACATAATAAGGATATTGATAATATTTTGAAATTTTGATAGAATAATTTGTCTCATTTTGGAATTAATATTTATAAATGTCATCCTTTGGGAGTTCAATAAAAATTGATGAAAAAATGATGAACTTTTTTATGAATTCAATAAAAAGTTGATAAAATTCAACATTCGTATGAATTTCTGAATTATTTTAATCTAATCTAGATATAGATCCAACATTTGAGGAGGGGGAAATAATTATGTTAACTGTTCATAAATATATATTTTTCAACCTTTGAACAGTTTATGAGTTTGTCATGAAGGCTGTTTTCACTTCTGGAAAGAAAGTTGAGAAAAAATGCTGTGAATAGATGTACTTTGGGGAAATAATGAAGAAGGTCAGGTATTCCAAAAATGGCTAATTTTGTATAAGTATGAAGTTCATGGATTCACTTTGAATCTGTAATATACCTCTTTCTGGCACCTCTTCAAAAAGCACAATAATTTGTTGAAATGGGCTGATTGATTAGAGGGAATGAGAAATAAAAAAGATATTAAGCCTCTTCTCTCACACTGAGTATATCAAAGACCTCCAAATGTTCATGCTTAGGAGAGTGCAGTAAACATGTAAGATGCTAAGAATGGAAAACTTTCTGTGTCATGCTTTAATGTATTTCATGTATTGAAAACAAAGCAGATACTTTTTTTCCCTTTGACTTTCTGTGGATTTCCAAAGCACAAAATCTTTCAGTTCATTTTAGTGGGAATCTTATCATAGATTCTCCCAGAAGAAGTTCAATGTGACTGGTTTCATAAGAGTGATGCTGCAAAAGTCATTCAAGTCTTCCCAGTTGAAAACAGCCTAGTAGTAGAGCCTAGTAATAGTTTGCTTAGGTTAGAATGAAACTTATATTATATTAATTATACAGTTTTCCCCTTATTTTTCTTCTTTCATTATAATGCATAATTTTTACAATATGCAGACATTGCCAAGGACCTAGCGCTGTGGGAAGAAGGAAGATTATCAAGAAATACCACTGGACAATCAACTCATGTAATTCCACTAGATCACCAAGGAAATTTTAAAATTACCCTTAGCCAGGATTCAGGACCAGTTCAGAGTGGGAAAGATATTCAGCTCCAGCTTCAAAGAAACAAATCACCACCATTATCCAGTGACAATAGCCTGCTAGTCTCTAGTGTTACAAACAGTAGACCTCAGTCTTCCAATACACAGACCAACAGATCTTCTGGGCTGCCAACTCCATTAAACAGATCTGCAACCCCAAATACTTTGTTACAAAGACCTGTTTCCCCTAACAACCAAGGAAACAAAGAAGGAACCATTAGTATGCAAAGAAGCCAATCTTTAATATCAAAGAATCAACTTGGAAGGACCATCACCAGTCCTGCAGGGAATCTTGAAACAACTGGAGTTGCTCTAGGAAATATCACTCAAAGAAGCAGTATGTCCGAAGTAAGTTTGTTTGTTTTTTTAGAATTACAATACTATAACACAGCTTCACTTTATTTCTGTATTAGTCTTATAATTATTCTCTAATTAAGATTAATTAAGAGCAAAAATATCAGATTAGAAGAAATTCATTATTTATATTTATTATTTAATGCTACTTGCTGGTAACACTTAACTGCTTCCAAAATTCTGTGTGAAGATGTATGTACAGAAACACACATGCATACCTAGCACATAGCGTGCTATTTATAAATGTGTGTTCATTGTATACATTTCTGGAATTTATTTTCCTTTCCAGTGTTTGGCTTGAAAATCAAACATATTGGCTAAATGCTTTGTTCTTTTAAAAAATATTGGCCTTTGATCATCTGAAGAAGTTCGTATGTCTGCTCCTTTCTTTCTCATCACAAACTCTTGTGGCGCAGTGATTTATGAGTGAGAAGGTTTTTGGCAATCCAGGGGCTATCTCCACCAACACCAAGAACTACCTCTTAGCTCCTCCTATTCATCTGCTGCCTTAATGCTACACTACGGACTATAGTTGCATCATGGAACAAATTAGATCTCATGGAGGAAAAATATCCTAAGCAGCATTTAATTCTTTTGTGCTCTAATCATCAATTTAGGCCAATTCTAGATCTTAGCTCCTCCAATTCTGTATTTATACCAC
The DNA here is from genome assembly GCA_032468155.1 of Oxyrhabdium leporinum. Classification (NCBI taxonomy): domain Eukaryota; kingdom Metazoa; phylum Chordata; class Lepidosauria; order Squamata; family Cyclocoridae; genus Oxyrhabdium; species Oxyrhabdium leporinum. The sequence continues at coordinate 222,248 of JANHFL010003035.1, forward strand.
ACATGCTAAGCTGTGATATAAAAAGTATATAGAACAATACAGTTCAGAACAGTTTTATCATTTAGTTCCCTTGTTTTCCAAATTAGAAGCCTCTAGTGCACAGTTTTCCATACCCCATTTCTAATAGATGAAATGCTTTAAAACTCTTGTTTTCTTTATGGAAGAAACCACATTATAAACATTTTTAAGGCAGGGATACATGAAGAATTTGGCAAAGACTTGTATGTCAGCTCTGAAGTTCTTTTTGTAAAAAGTCCAAGGTTTTAGTTTTGCTATCCTGTCTGAAGGAATTATAAGTTGCCTGATGATCTGAGCGCTTGTACACATACCCTCAGCTCTGTTGGCATGGAAAATGCTATAGCAAACTTGCAGGTGTGTTACATTACTAGCTTAGTTCAAATTCAAACCAAGCAGTATAGCATAGATAAATGTTTTTGTTATTGCTGCATTCTGTGTAAACTAATGCTTTAGATTCTTTTCTACATACACTTATATACATTTAGTCTTTAATCTTCAAGTATTCCTCTAATTGCAAGTGAGACAGATACATCTATACATCATATCATGACTGTTTCCTTCATTCTTTTATGATGTATAGATTCTTCATGCTTCATCTCTTGAGACCATTATTCTTTGGAGTCTATGATAGGACTTAGCACCTGTATACAGGTAGTTCTCAACTTACAAGCATTCATTTAGCAACTATTTGAAATTACAATGGCATTGGAAAAAGTGACTTATGGTTGTCACTTTTTCCAGTGCCATTGTAACTTCAAATAATTGCTTGTGACTGGTACAGACACAACCATTGCAGTATCCCCATGTTCACATGATCAAAATTAGAGTGCTTGGCAACTGTCATTACTTAGAACAGTTGCAGTGTCCGAGCATCAAATGATTGTTATTTGTGACCTTCCCAGCCAGCTTCCAATGAACAAAGTCAATGGGGTGAATTAGGATTTGCTTAATGACTGTGATTCACTTTAAAATGGCAAAAAAAAAGTTCATGAAATCAGTTGTGAGTCTCTTAACAACCACCTTGCTTAATAATGGAAGGTCTGGCCCCAATTGTGGTTGTAAGTTGAGGACTTATATGTATTGGGTTGACAGGAAAAGAAAATATCTGGGTAACATGCTTTCGTTTTCTAGTTTGCTGTTTTACTACTAATATCGAAAGAGATTCTATTTTTTTTTGTTAGAACATTGGTTTATTTATTTTAATATCCATCTTTCTTCCTCAAGGGCATAGGGAAAATTAAAGCAAACTTGTAGGGAAAAAAACATCATGATTATGTCTCAGGACATTTCAAATGCCTTTCAGTTGGGCGGTTGCCTAAAATTGTACACTGGCTCGGACGTTACTCCCTAACCATTCTGAGCATAACTGCTATTTCAGTGAGTTTGATCCCATAATTTGTTTGTTGGTCACATTTGCTGCCAATAGAATGTACAGGACTGCCTTCTCCAGCACCACAGCTCAAACAAGTTAATTTTTTTTCTGTCTAGTTTTTTCATAGTCCAAGTTTAAGTATAGCTCAATTCATAAATTCAGAAGAATCAATAGAAATCTAACAGTATGATTGATTTGATTTTTTAAGATGAAAAATTGAGTGTATTCATGAAGGACGGTGGATAATAAGAGTTTCTGAATGAAAGATATTTCTCAGTAGTGTCAAGAGGGGAAAAATAAACAGGGAGAAAAGGAAAGAAGTGTAAGAAACTACCATAAAAAGAGAATGACAGCAAAATGACAATTACAACACTTGTATTAAGAGAATACGTTTACTTCCAACAAGGTGAATGGTGAGTAGATACCAAGAATATAGAAGCTACTTGGAACTGAGTGAAAGGAATTATGTACAGAATATCGCAATGTACATTTATGCTGATAATAAGTATGAAATAGTATGTTTGATCAAATGATCAAATGAAAAAGACTTGGGCTGAGAACACACATGTACAAATGCTGTGAAAATGAAAATGAGATGTGTATAATGTGTAGAAACAAAGCTCAATGAACTTAATCTAGATTTGTTTTAATACTATTTCCCTGAAATTGCTGCACATTCTCTTAAACGTTTTGGATTTTTAAAGCAGAATCAAGTCTTTGGTTACCCCAAAAAGTGCTTTATAAATCTAAGATACTCATTTTTTATTGTCATGGAAAAAAGTCTGTTTAATAAAAAGAACATATTTGCTTGCTTCTCTTTCACGAACAAAAATCCGTTCAGTAAAAAGAACTCTGCACAGTTACAGCACTCCAAACAATATAGAATTAGTGGCTAGGACGTCATTCTCTTATGAATTCTGAATTACACTTGTAGCAGGGCCCCACGGTGTGAAATCATGTCCTCCCTGAGCAGTTTTAAAATGTGAGCTATTGGCCTGAAAGAAATCTGGACTCTATTATAACTCACAGCTGTTCAGTGTATATCAACATTCATTTGTTTGCTACTTTTCTACACAGAGTTGACCTGTCAATGTGTCAGCTTTGTTAGGAATGTCATAAAGATTAAAGAAAGAGTAGAAGGTTAACCATATGAGTTTTACTTGATTAATTAAATTTGCATAAATTTACATGTCCTGCATTGCTTCCAGTATATAGAATGCATGCCCTTGGGAGTGTGCTTGGCCCCATTCGATGTTTAGGAAATTTGCAGTGATCCATCTCTTTTGCCAAGCTTTTAATTGTTAGGTATTCTTGATATTGTATAGCATTTTTAAATTTCTGTATTCTGTTTTTGGTTTGAAATTTTATTAGCTGCCTTCAAATTTCTGCCCAAGTTGAAAAGTGGATATAAATTAAAGAAATAATAATATGGTTAAACCCCAAAATTCCTAGATATTCGAAAATTAGTTCAAGAATTTCTCTGAGGTCTCTTGCTAAGTCTCCTTACAGAATTGCAGCTCTCTACTTTCTCTGAGATGATGATAGAAGATCTTGCTTTGGTGGTGACAATAACATACTCCTATTTTGTTCTGAAGTTGGTCTCTCAAGACCCAAGGTTTGGACCAGCATTCAGCTTCCACACAAGTACATAACTAGTGTGATATTGAGCAAATTCATTCAGCAAGAAAAAAAAGCAGCAGTCTTCCTTTTTTACCCATTCACTCAGTTAAAAATTGCTGTCACTCTTGTGTAATTTGGGATAAATATATTAAATTAAGGCACCTCAGGACCAGAAAGGAGAGGCTGATACTGATTTTACTGTCATGTTTTATAATTTGCTCCTTGCTGCATGCTTTTTGAGAGCTTATATAACCATAAAGATGGGTATAAGTTGAAAAATAAAGTAATAAATACTTTTTTAAAAGGGGCTTTAAAAAAATAGCTAATTACTTGTATTAGTTATGTAGCCCAGGGTCTTCCTGTAAGATTTCAAATGGATTTCCATTGCTTTGTTCCATATATAATCTTGTAGATTAGGTAGCTTTTATATGCAGTCAGTTCAACAGTTTTGTGAGACTAGAAATAGTTCTTAGACAATTTTACTGATTAATGTACGTTTTAAACAGCCACAGAATTTCCCTTGCCTTTTCCTGAAAAATCCTTGAAATAGAGGAAGAAAATTACCTAATTAATCAGGAGTATCTGTAATTTGTTTTAATTAAAGAATCAATTTGATCAGTTGTAGCCCTATTTTTTGTGGCAGGATGACTTCCTACAACAACTTCAGCTTGCTCACCAGCCGTGGATTTTGCCAGCTGATACTGAAAGTGAAGAAGCAGAAGCAAATCGAGATAAATGTGAGTGATTAGTACCAGATTCATTGCTGGAGATAGAGACCTCATTTTAATGAAATAATTTTAGTTGTGTATCTTTTCTGGCTTCTAACATGTAATAGAATTTTTGTATTTGTTTTTTATTTATGGAAATAAATGTCTAGTTTTCTGGTCAGCGTGTAAGAGTGAGAATAACCCAAAAATCATCTCAACTGCATCATTTATTCTCTGTGCCACAAACTCAGACTTACCTCTTTTTAATGAAAGTGTCACATATTCACAGAACAGGGATTAAAAACTACATTGTGACAAAAGCTTTTGATGAACACATTGATAAAGCATACTAGATGATTCAAACAATATTTGAAAAATATGAGTTCAGTTTAGAATTAGCAAATGTAGTTCAAATTGACAAATATTTCACTACCTCCTGTAACAAAACAGTAATACCTTTTTATTTGTCTGAACGGTTTTGTTCGTGCAGAGACATAATTTATAAACTTGACTGTATGGTTCTGCTGCTGAGAAACATGATGTAGAGAACATATTACATAATGTAGAGAACATATTACATACATTTATGTAATACAGTTTAGACAAGCAGCATATGCTAGTTATCTCACTGTAGAGAAGCTCAATAAAGTATACATGATGATATAATAAACCTAAATAAGGTAGGTGAAAAAAGGAATTATTCTGACAATAGCATTTGTTTAAAAAAAATCACAATAGCCTGTGATATGAAGAGCAGAAAACTGTGATTTTCTAAGCTATTTTAGATGTTATGGCTATGAAAGAACATGCTGCTTAACAGGTACTCATTAGCACCTTGTCAATAGAATTGGAACCATCTAAACATGGCACGGTGAATAAAAAAATCCTGTTAGTTTTGCAGAAAAAAACTAACGCTAGATAGAATTTAACATAATAGTCAGGTGGTAGCAGAAACTGGAAAAACTAAGCAAGACTTGGGCCTGGACTGTCAGATTCCTTCCTTCCTTTTGTGGGCGAAAATGGCTTTTTTTCCTTTTTTATTTTTAATTATAGAATGGCAAATTCCTTCCTTACTGTGCTAAGACAGTGTAACTGCATGAACTTGTGGGTGATTTTGGAAATACATATGGAATGGAAAAATATTTTAACCACATTGGGAAATTATACAGAGATCATATAAATAACCATTTAAATGTTTTAACGTATCCTGTCTATTTGAAGCATTACAATGTAAACAGCTGATTGCTCCTCCCTTTGGGATAAGCAGATAAAACTAAAAATTAGTAAGAGTGTCCACAAGATATGGTTAAAAAGTCAAGATGGTAGCTATGTCATTGAGATCAAAGCTACAATTATTTTTTAGGTGTGTCACATTTTCATTAGCTTAGTGCGGCATCAGAAGCTAGAGCTTAGTTTATTATTTCCAACTCTGGGTACTGCTCAAAGTAAATGTATCCTTGTTGATTTTAACAACTTTCCAAATAGGAAGAACATAAGACAAAATAAGCTGTATTTGTCAGCATTGTTCACATTCACTAGGAATAGTTGACAATTTGTCTTGGTTAGTGATAATCATTGTGACCATTAGTTTGATTTTATATATTTTGTTATTTAGTATTATTGGTTTTATTTAATTATTTCTTTTTCCTTGTTTTTGTAATGAGATACTGTGATTTGATTTGATTTGATTTTTTTATTTTTATGGGTGTTCAGGGAGTTAATATAAACATAATTACAGGATATGCTTGGCAGAAATAGCAATAGTAATACCACTTAGACTTATATACCGTTTTACAGTGCTTTACAGCCCTCTCTAAGTGGTTTACAGAATATTGCCCCCAACCACATTTTACTGATCTCGGGAAGGTAGAAGGCTGAGTCAACCTTGAGCTGTTCAGAATCGAATTCCTAGAATGAGCAATGAGTTAGCCCTATGTACTGCATTCTAACTACTGTCACACCACGGCTCAGAAAAGCCATTGCTCCTTCCTTCCTCAATATATATAATCTACTAACATAGAATTCCTTTTAGGTTGAAGAGAACATACTAAATAGATTTTTATGTTTTTATTTCAATTACAAGTTTATGCTGATATATGCATTTAGCATTTATCTAAATTTTTATTGCTTTAACAGAAATGTTTGAAAAAAAATAGGCAATAAAATAAGAATATACAGTAAAGAAAATAGAGTTTTACAGTAAATATTTGCTTTTTAGAAATGCCTAATTTTCTTCCCATTATTATTTCAGACCAATCCATTGAATTATAAATACAAAATCTGTTTCTTGCTGTCATGAACAAAAAGAAATCTATTCTAGCTTGAACAAAAGGCAGAGAGTGGTAAAACCTCCTTAACTGAAATAACAGTTACCTTCTTAAAAAACTTTTAAGGCTGCAGTAGTTTTGAATCTTCATTTTAGCCCATATATCAATTTTCATAGTAGACTTTTTATTTATTTAATTGGAGGTCACTCAAAATAGGTGGTTGAATGAAAGAGAACAAACATTGTTTGATCTGAGCAATATTGTACTGTGTGTGACATCTGAGCATGGCAAATTGGGTAAAAGAATAAGCCTTTTAAAAATAATTATATGGCTTAATAGCAGACATCTGCTTTTGGAATGCAGTCGCTGTGGCCAAACTTACAAGTGAAGGGCAAGTCATGGAAAATGCAGGCTGCCAACATCCAGGTGTTGAAATGTTTGCAATGCAGAGAGCCAGGGAAACTCCTGGCAAAGTTTCTAATGCAAATTCTCTGTAAACACTGCAAGTGAAGATATTATCCATATAGCAAAAAATGCTAGAAAAGTTAATAAATGAGACACAAATCTGCATGGGATTTATATATGTGATTTAGTGTTGAGAGGAATTAAATTTCATAATTTATGATTGAGAACAGAAGAGTAGTAGAATTAATCTTCTCAATAACAGGTGTTTTTTTTAATCAATTGAATTCAGCTAATACTGCATTCTTCAATTTCAGGATATTACAACAGAAATATAAAGCTATTTTGGACATGGAAAAGATTATAGCAAATAAAACAGTTTTTTTTTCAATAAAAAGGAGGCGATAGTAGCCTCAAAACTCTAGATTCTATTTAAATTATTTGTCTACCCACATTCAATACTTTATTTTGTTAGAAAATGTTAATTGATTAATATATTTAACTGTTTTAATTGGGGAATTAAGTTTTTCATTTAAAATTCTGTGAAAAAGTCATCAATAGAATAATTTCTGAATAAAGGATGATGAAAGAAATGTTGCTCCCTAAGCTCTACCCCTTTTGGCTGTATGTGCAATGTTGCAATGCGTGAAGAAAAGAAGTGGTGCCAGCATTCCAATGTTGCAGCACTAATTTTATCACACAGACTGTCGTTACGATCCACATAGAGGATGCTGAAGAATTTTCCATTTCTGAATGGACATTGAATGGCACTGAAAGTTATTAGATTCTGCCTTTCCCGTAAGGCGGAATGTCCTCCCCTTAGAAATCACATGGTTTGTTTACTTTATGCTGTACACTGTAAATCAGCAGAATTGAGCTGATTGCAGTAGGTATGAATAATAAATGGAAGCAGAATCACAAAATATACACGGTATTTTATTAGGACTGAGAGTAACCACAAGTTTCCCAACTCGTGGAAGCTATCCGGTTTGATTTAGGACTGATTTCTAAATCAGTATTCAACAAGAGGGACAACATATGTATATGTAAATGTATATGTGTTTTTGTCTGTTTGAATCCACATTTTTAAATATATCTAATTTTGTTTTGTTCTTGTAAAATTTCTTCTTTTTTTTTTCTTTTTTGGAAGCTTGTATTTTAACATTCTGAATAAAACAAAAATTATTGTGACAAAAAAATCACATTGGTTTGTTTATGGTGTTAATTACACTGTAAATCAGCAGAATCTAGCTGAGTGCTATAGGTATGAATTTAATAAATGAATAAATATGCTAGAACAAATGAAGCAGAATCAAAAGCACAAAATATACGTAGTGTTGTATTAGGACCAAGGCCAACCACAAAGTATTCAACTCATCTGAAGGGTAATCTAATTCGATTCAGGACTAAATCAAAATCAGAAACATACAGTCTTCTATTGCAATGAAAATCCGGAAATGACTATATGCATTTCCCAACCAAATTGGGTAAAATGTGCAGACATCATAATCCTTTTTGAGGGACACAAAGTATTGATCAATGGGCTTCTTTTCTAAAAAGCCTGGATTTGTGATTCAGATTCACATTGATTCCTAATGCTGTAGTTTCTCCTAGCCAATCCTGAGATTGTTGCTGGAAGGCAATCCACGAACAATCCTATGCAGCTTATACCAGGCTAGCAAAATCTGAATTGTCATTTTTTTTCTTTTTGAATGAAATTCTAAAATAAAATTGTCATTCTGATGCCCTGAAAATTGTTTTAAGTTTCAATTAACAGGATTGAACTGGGTAAATGGGAAGATGCACATATACGGTACTTCTTCTTACGACTTCCTATGGCTAAATGAGTAGGGTGGCATCAGATGGTTACACTGACTTCAGTACAAGAAGAAGGAGGGGCAAATGAAGATGTGACATTATCAGAAAAGCATCAAGCAGCTGCTTCAAGTATATTTTCATTGATTGACTAAGTGCTATCAAGTCATTTTCAACCATCAACTAGTGCCCAGATCCTCTCTTTTGATTTACCTTTGAAAAATGTGAATAATCCTAGCTCAGTTTTAATTAAAATATCAACTGTTAATGGAACAAGTCACAATGGCAGACTTCCCAATATAACATATTTATTATCAGAACTATTTTTGATAAGATTATTTTTACTAGCATGATAACACTGACCACAATCCAAGTCTCCAGTGCTGTTAATTATAAAGTATCAGTTATGAGATTGTGTTTCTTCATTATGCTTCCAATTCTGCGGTTCAGTGGTTAGATGGTCTAGACATTGGTATTTGAACATAGACTTTTTAACGTTTATATTGTGTTTTCTAATCTAGATGAAATGTTAATATATATTGCTAGTCTATGTATGTTATGCCATATGCTAAATAAATAAATAATAAATTTCCATTCTGAAATGAAACTATAAGCATTTTAAGCCATTTTATCTGAATTTGTAGTGAAACTCTGAATGCAAGGAAGATTTTCCATTTTAAAGTTCTGTTAGAAGGATTCCTAATTCATCTTGATTTCAACACCGATATCCTTCATAGGAAGTGCCAAGATAAACCATACTAGAAATATAAATGTTTAACTTGTCATTTGGTTTAAAAGAGCTTACTTAAATTCAAATAAACATTCCCAAAGCTTTCAGGAGAGATTTCCATTTCCTATGCTCTGTGAAATTTTTACTTCATTTGTGACCTTCCTTTTTAAACTCAGCGAAGCTGGAATGTGTAAAGAAAGATAAGTCTAAAATCTAATTTATTCTATCATTTATTTTTTATTTCTTTCCATAGACATAATAAAAATGATACAGTGAGAAATGAATGCAAAGCCATAAACTTTCACTAAAGCTGGCTCATTCATTCTCTTTTGCTTTAGGTTTTTTTCTAAAGATTTAATGAACGGCGTTGGCCAAACACTGATGTTAAGCTGGCAATCATCAAGTGAATGTCACACCCTGAGTCTTTTCTTTTGCCTTCCTTTCACTACCTTCCAAAGATGCTGTGGCCACTCATCTGTACATATATGTATCTTGAATTTGGATCTCTATATTTTAAAATCTCACTGATGCTCCATTATTCGACATTCATAGGATTCTTGCTGTATCACATACCAAAGATGACTGCTTTGATAATTTGAATCAGTCACATTCTGTCAGCTCAAACCATCTCACAGGATGGTTGTTGTGGGGAAAATAGGTGGAAGAAGCATTATGTATAACAACTTGAGTTATTAAAAATAGAGGTGCAGTAAAAATCAAATAAATAAATAAAATTGCCAAGCAAAAGAAGATGGGAAAAGGCAGTTACTGATATCTTCTAAATGTTTTTTGTAATATCATATTAACTTCATACTGATGTATGCAATGTTATTTAAATTTAATACTCTTGTTGTTTTCACTGTCCACATTATTATGCATATGTTAAGAAACAAAATTAAATACTTATATGAAGAATATGTATTCTAATTATTTTTATGGTCCTTTAATATTTAATAGTGCTTCATCCTTTTTTATTTTTCAGGCTTGTGAATGAAATTGTGGATGCAATGAAGAACAATTTATCCCAAGTATATAACATGCAGATAACCAGCTGGTATTTTCATTTATTGTGCATAATAGAAACTTAGTTTTATAAATGCAACATGTAATAGAATTATTGTAAAGTGTGGATGCTACAATGTACCAAACTCCAGATCTTATCACAGTAATAGCGGCCATAGGTAAAGATGATTAAGAGTCATTTTTTTAATGCATAGGTCTAATAAAATTCATTTTGCTTAATTAATATCTCTCATTTTAGATTGACATTTGGTATATTCAGCTTTGCCTGGTGAAAAGCACACCTCCTTAAAAATTTTCTGCATTTCAAATTGTTTATTCCTCATATTTTTATAAGCTTGTTTCGTTTTTATTCAATGAAATGTTATTTCATTTGGCCACATCGTGTGTGTGTGTGTGTGTGTGTGTGTGTGTGTGTGTGTGTGTGTGTTGGAAGGAATGGAAAATGACTTATATATTCTATTAAGAACCTCTATAGATAGAGCTCAGGGTAAATGGGCAGCATAATAAATTTAGAAATGAATGAAGAAGTAATGTGTGGAGGGTGTTTATATGCATGTGTGTATTTATTCAAGCATAATTTACTGAAATTAGCAGTTTCACATTGTTACACGAAAGCTTTTACTTAGTGAATTATGTGGAATAATTTATGCATGCATAAGTAAATTATTTTAATTTCAAAAATGATATTATTTACTCAAATCTTTACTACTTTAAGTATTTGATAACATAGGTGTGCGTTTTATACATTTGAAACAAACATTTGAAGCAGATTGCTATGGGCTGACTATGAAATTTGTCCCAGGAGTTATGAATGATGACATATGCAGAATTCATTTACTTATTTCAACTGCGAGTGGAGATGTACTGCATTTAATTCAATGGCTTTTATTCCTGAGTAGGTGTGCATACGATTGTGGTGTTGTTCAGTTAGATATGAATTTGCCTTCTTTTCTTTTTGATTTCAATTTCTGAATCACATACTTAATACCGTTATAATAGTTATAAGTATCAAAATAATAATAAATAAAACCAAATTTCCTAACACAAATATTAAGACTATGGCCTTTATTTTTTGTAATTTTGTAATATAAAAAATGATGAATAAGCATGTGTAGAAAATATGTTATTTATTGAAAGTATTTAAGTGTGACCTCTATAATTGCGGATTTTAAAATATTTTATAATAGCACAAAATAAACTCACTATACAACACATTCCAAAATAACTTTATGTACTAATAACAGATAGCTGAATTTTAATCATTGGAAGTTAAAATATAGCAACTAATGACTCAACGGACCAATAGAGCATTTAATAACAGGCAGCATTTCCTGCCTTACTGCAGAAAATTAGGAAGATATAAATTTGTTTAATAAACTGAGTTGATCCATATGCCTACAGTATAAATATTAATTGGCTCTTTGAAGGACCACTCGCCAGACAGTACTTGGAGGTATCTTCGCAGGTGTGAGTGCGTATTTCAATGATAAAGATTCAGAAAGTTATATAAGGACAGTAGGAGCCCCAAAGCTGTCCATCAATAGTTTGCTCCTAGATTGCAGATTAAGTAGCAACATTGGCCACTTGGTCATGTTGTTCCCCAATATGGAGAAATATGCTCACATTTAAATTATAGTAATCTATTTGCTATTCCTATAACTGTTGTGTCTATAACCTTTAACTGGGCAAAACACTTTTTTGAATCAAGGTAGCCCAGTAGGCTAAATCTGAAGAAATTTGCATCCAAAATTCAGGATACATGACTCCCATGGGACTGAAATTTGGCAAATTGCGGGCAGTTCAGTGCTGCCGTGCCACTCCCCAGAGGTTCATAGACTGGTCCTGCTCTACCCTTTGGAGTCCAGGTAGATCAGTTCCATTATTGGCTGCTGGAAGGTAGCCACCCATGGACAAACTCATGGTTTATCATTGCTTTCTTTGTTCATGATCCAAAGCTCTTCCAAATAACTTTCAGCTCTAGCTATGTACAGATCCAGTGTCCACTCTTCTCTTAAACAACAAGTAATAATTTTCAGCAATTTCCAAAAGGCTTCCCTTCTAAAAATATATCTTTTATAGGACAGATAAAAAAGTTATTTTCATATTCTACCTGTTCTCGTTACTCATCACGAATATATTAAACTCTGGGAAAATTGCTCTCAAGTGGGGTGTTCGATTCACTTTTTAGTTCAGTTTACTTCCCTTACTAACAGGAAGTAAAGCATAATAAGCTAAGTGGGTGGCTTGACCCAGCACAAATGAGAAAACAGTACATTTGATGTGGAGCAGGAAAACATAAGTGGAAGGTATGTTCATAGTGGCTGGGGCAAGACAAAGATGACATCATCCGCTCTTGCCCTCCAGAAGTAGTCGATGAGACAGGCTCACAAAAGGGCAACCTGGCAGTGCAGATCACTCAACAAGTAGTTTATGGCTTAGTGTGACGTGCGACCCTAGCAACTGAACTATTCCAACTTCCCTCAATGAGATTTTTTTATGAAAAGGAAAAATCAGTGGAAGCAGCAATGAAGAACTGCAAAGCTGTCTAGATTTCCTTTAATAAAAATATGGTGAATGGAACAGTTGATGGCACATCAAAGTCTTGCCTTGCAATTTGCTTAGTCTAAAAGACCTTTGTGCCACTATTTGCCTGGTAGTATTTCAGGGATTTAAAAATCAAATTCTGTAGGTATAACAGTTTATGTCGTTAGTAAGCATAGCAGAATATTGTTCTTCTTTAGTGTTGCAGACATTCCTTATTGGTGCCTTAGCAAGTCACAATTTCTTTTATCTTTCATTGGAAAAGTACTTTTTTTATTTAACAGAAACCCTCACTTTTACACCTCCTGCTAAGTACCAAACCGCTGCCTAATCTGTCCAAATAAAAATCAGAATGAATGAAGTAGATAAAAAGAGTTAAGGTTTATGGGGATCAGGGAGAAAAAGCCTAAATCTGAGCACCCTACTATATACACATCAAAAGTCTTAGGCATATTAAGAACTAAAGGTATATTTATTTGCTTCTTGGGTGGCTAAAGTTTGTCTTCTCTCCTTTGGTGCCAGAAGGAATGGTAGAACCAAAGCAGATTTGAGCAGAAACAGCTTTACTGTTGAAAACAATAATCGAAAACAATCAGGAGTTCTCATCTAAAATTTGTTTTTGATCATATTTAAATTCAGAAAAGGAGATGATTGCACTTGGGTTTATATAGATATATGTCTATCTGTCTAGCTAGTTAGCTAGCTAAATAAATAAACTATGTGTGTGCCTTTCTTGTGAGACCACCCCTGCAAAATGAAAAGGCATTAACACATGCTATGTCACAACCAGACATTCTTAATTCTTTGCAGTTGATGATTTTGTTTATGGTAATTAAAACGATACCAACATTATACTTAGTCACTTCAGCAAACAGATTATAAAGTCTGGCTCCTTGGGTTTAAGGACTGGAAATAGAACAAATAAAGTCAGGCAGCGTTAATTATTTCAAATTATTTCCGTGCAACCCTGCAAACCTTCAACACTGATCTGACTTTTCTCAAAACAGGAGTAAAGTCAAATAATACCATTTGATTACCATTCTTTAATCTTGCGCAATTTTTTTTGTATAAATAAAAAGAAATAAATTCAATGGTTTTGTGATAGTTCTTCCTTTTTTTTTAAAGTGAACACATTTTAAATACATCCTGGAGAACATAATTTCTGTTACAAAAGTTTGGGTGAAAAAACAAGATTCATATTGTGTTAGCATTTCAAAGTGCTTGCAAAGGCCCTAGCTTTGAGAGATTCTTTGTTCTGCAAGGTTGCAAAACTTTCTGTCATTTTCAAAATAATGAATCAGAATATCTTCATTTGACTTTTATGTTTTAGCACTCACTCAGACTGAGAAATTATCTTCTAGAAAAGAGAATGGTGCTTGTGAGCACCATTATCTGAATAAACAGATTCATGACCAAGAGACCTTCCAACATGCATGTATACATGTATGTATGCATGCATTCATACACAAATACATGTATACATACATATTATTTCTGATATTAATGGGCTATATGTGACATACATTAAAATACATATCTACCACTTTTATAGACATCAAAATAAGTTTAGACCAACAGAAGGTACAAGAACAATTCGTTTTCAAGGAATTCCTGTTCTAAAGAATAATCACAATTTTATGTGGTCATCTGCAGTAAATGATAAAACCAAGTTGCATAGGCTGCTCCAAAAACAATTTTATTTTATTTGTGGGTTAAAATGATTAAGCTCCACTGAATAAATGCTGTAGCAAATTCTGTAACTAATACTCAGAAATCTGTCCCATTAAATTTTGTGGTGTTACATATTTCCAAATGCAAAGTTAGATTCTAGTCACTGGGTTGCAGGATAATTCTACTGAGAAGGGATGGCTAATGAGTCACAATGTGGAAAGCATTCAGAAGAAGTACTAATTCCTAAATGAAAGCGAAGGTGGAGACTGAGAAGATTTTTATATGCATGTATTTTTGTCCAATATAATTAGTATCTCTATCAATAGAATTTTATCAGATAATCAAACCATTCATGCAGTGTAATTCTGGAAAAGCAAGAGAAGGTGCCAGACCTGAAAAAAATAACAGGCCAATTCCAATGCATTATATATAAAGCCTGCATATTTATTGTATAAGAAACCTTATGTCTAGGCTTGTTAGAGAGTTCTAAACAATCTGGTTCATAAACCTATTTACCAACGGCATTGAAACTGTTCAACAGATAATGCAACCTTAGTGATTCCATTCTGTTGTATTTATATTTAAACTTATATTTGTAAAAGATAACTTGTATCATGCTACGCTTCTAATAATCCATGTGTATCTTAAAAAAGAATAACACTGCTATTGTTGAATAGATGTATAGAAGAAATGAAACATTTCTTGTTACCTGTATTTTTACAGCAACTTTCCTTTTATTTTCATAAAATCTATTTGGCTTATTGATCTATAAAGGCTAGGAGCTCTTGGAATATAAAGTTCACAAATTGAGAATAACATAGCATTATCAGCTTCCTTCTTTAGGTACATAACATATCCAGTCCTGACTTCCCAGGGTTGCTCTACTGAATGAAGTTCTGGTTTTCATATATGGAGTCCAGGATCCTTGTGAGATTTTAGATTACTAGTTGTTGGTCTATGTTCTGTTTTAATCCATATGCACGACGGTTTTTATTGAAAGGGATTTATTGAAAGTCCAAGTCCCAAATGGGAATCCCCAGAACCCCACTTGCACCCACTTGCAAAGTCCTAGGAAGTCCCAACACTGGTCCATCAAGGAACAAGGCTACCAAATCCAAGGGCAAAGGCAAATGCAAAGTCCAAAGAGTCCACAGTCCAGGTCCAGTCCAAAGTCCAAGGCAAAGATTCAAAATCCATGAACAAATCCAAGGTCTAAACACACAACAATCATACCAACCCGAAGTCGAGAAAACCAAGAGCATGAAGAAGTATGCATACGGCAAGAGAATGGGCAGTTGTTTCCAAAACACCAAACTCCACTCATTTGATTAAGTAGGCACTTGCTGGTGCAGCTCATCAGGAGGGTCAAGGCTGCCACCCCACGAGTAGCACCGCTAACCTCCGTTGTGTTTATCTCCTCTAAAACCTGCATGTCCACACATCAGGTGGAGAAGGCAATTCATCCTCATTCCCGTTGTCAGCTACAGCTGCGTATCTTATCCACCCTGTGCTTCCAGCAGGGCCCCTGAACTCTCCAGCTATGGCTGCTCTTCTCTTTTTCCTTCTTCACCCCTCCAGCAATCTCTGTGCTGTGCCTGGCCTCTCTACTCCTGGCTCAGAAACCTCAGCAATTTTCCTCTGCACCTCCCTCCAAAGTACCCAGAGCCAGCTTTTCCTCATCGTCCAGACTGGCATGCAGGTAAGCCGTTATCATATGTGTTCTGAATAATTTTCTGAAACGTGCATTCTTTGTATGGAAGAAAATGTATTTTCCCCTTACAACATGAGAGTTTTATTTATTCATTTCTTTATTTATGCTGTCCATCTCACTATCTAAAGTGCCTCTTACTAGTTTTATATGTACATATTCACATGGGGAGATTGAAACCATAGCCTATTCACCCTTTCCTTCAGTGAGAGGAAAATGTTTTAACAAAATCTGAAGTTAATATAAAGTTGTGACTTGGGATGGGCCTGACTTTTAATTAAACAGGTATAGAATGTGGCCAGGAGTATCCACAGGCAGAAAAAAAGTAAAAATGGCAGCTAAGGTCCTGTGATTGATCCCACATGCTTTTTTTTACATGTGTCACATGCACAAAAATATTAAAGGAGCAAAGCTTTAATTTACATCAGTGATGCCCCAATTTGACTTTTTCGAACCAGCCTCCTCCTATGAACAGTCCTGATGTAGATAAAGCATGTTTTCTCTCTTAATTTTCTACCAATACAACCTGTTTTAGTCATTTTGCCGGCATAGTTCTTTCCTATCTAATCATGCTGTAAGAATGTTTTGCCAGGATTTCTGAGGTGTTTGTATGGCGGCAGATAATCCAGGAACCTGCAACTACAGCAAAGTTTCCATAAAGTCTTATCTTCCATTTCACTAACCACTAATCTCCACTACAGGATTGAGCTCATCCCTTTATGTATCCCTTTTATGGTAAAAGAAAGCATTACTGAAATTAATGGAACATATTTTCAAGGAAGCAAGATGGAAAATGTGTTTTTATTTTCCATCTTTTGCTGCTGTGTTAGCATTTTGTCTTTACCCGCCAGAATTGCAATAAGCTCCTATGTTACTTTCAAAGCAGAGGCAGACACATTGAAGTTCTACTTTTAAAACCACAATAGTTAGAATATTTTATGTTATACTGTACATGAAAGCATTTAAAAGGCTGATCTCATCAGCTTTAGTTTTATCCCTTTTTTCCTCCTTTACAATGGTGGATTGAAACCAGGCTTTGGGGCTGTAACCCTTTGGTGATCTGAATTTCATCAGTGGTGTAGAACTGGAATGCTTGATTTGAACGATTGAAGATTGATGGCCTTTGGTGTTCACACATGCAAAGTCATGCCATTCTAACTATGAAACCGTCTGCATCTCCAAATCCGCCAACAGCCTGCCTTACTTGTTTATTTCCCTAAAGAAATAATTATGGTACATTCAAAGATGTAATAATTATGATCAAAGCATATTTTATAAATTAGTATTAATCACATTTTTAGTGCTGGCCCATGAACAATAAACTTGGAGAGAGCCACGTTACAGATTAGTGAAAGTTCAGAACTTAATTTTTCTCCAGAACATATTTTAGCAGGAGTAATAAATGATTTCATACAGACTTTCTGGCTCTGTATGAATTTCTTTTTGGCACAAGTTTACTAAATATATTTACGGAATAGACAGTAGCTGCATTTCACAAACCACCCTCCCCCATCTCTCTCTCTCTCTCTCTCTCTCTCTCTCTCTCTGTGTGTGTGTGTGTATATATATATATATGCAGCTATATATATATATCTCCTCACTTTATTGTGTATAAACTGACAGAAAGGGGGGAGGAGAAACTTGGCAGGAGTGCTAAATAATTAAACTGATATTAAGTAAGAAAACTTGTTGCCACTTGGCATCTTTAAGCAACATGTTAGTCCTGTTGGGTTTGGGAATGCAATTTTTATGGGGTGCACAGGAGCTGGATGGGGAAAAAAAGAACATTAAAAATTCAACTGTTTAGAATTTTAAAAGTTTACTTTGAATGAAAAGGAAATTAAAAACTAAGCAAGAACTGAGTAGACAAGGGATAAATATAGTATGGTGGCCACACTTGCAAATGCAATCTCAATATGAGAAATATGATAAAATGTATGGTTTCAATAAAGAACTAACAGAATTAGACCAGATATTAACTGGGATGGGTGAAAAATTAATAAAGAAAATATATAGCTATTTATTAAGCATAAAATTGGAAAGTGAGAAAGTAAAGGAGACAATGATAGTTTGGGCTAAAAACTTTGGATATACAGTAGAACTGGATAAAGGCAGAAATTGTGGGATAGGAATGTTAAATTAACTATGTCAACTGCATATAAAGAAAATGTGTATAAAATGTTTTATGGATGGCATTTTTACCACCAAGATTGGTAAAGATGTTTAAAGACATGTCCGCTAAATGTTGGAAGTGTAAACAGGCACCTGGTTCGTATTATTATATGTGGTGGACATGCCTAAAGGCAAAAAAATATTGGACAAAAATACTTGGTTGGAAAAAAAGATAAAGCAACATATAGATTTGAAACCAGAAATATTTTTGTTGGGCATCCTACTGGAAATGTATGATAAAGGGAATATATATTTGATTTTACATGTACTAACTGCAGCCAGAATTGTATTTGCACAACAATGGAAAAGCGAAATGAGAGTGTAATTAAAAAAATATTAGAATGTGCAGAAATGGACAGATTAATGCTTACAATGAAGGAAAAGTAAGAAACTAAATATTTCTCGATATGGAACTGATTTTACCAATGGTTAGATAATAAAAACAGAAGTTAGAAACATGGGAATACAAAGATGATTAATGTTATAAAGGAGATTTGTTAAAGTAGATAAGTAAAATATTATTATTATACTTGAATTAATATCAATGTGATATTATTGTAAATGTTCTGATTATGATTTCCTAAAACTGATTGCACCCAGACAACACACTGCTTAATTGAAACTGAATTTTTATGTTATATAAACAAATAAAAGAATGAAAAAAAAGAATTTTAAATTCTTATCATTGTTATTTCTTAAATATGAACAAAACCCTTGAAAAACATAAGTGATAGGACTCTAATTCTGCTATACAGTAATTGGTTAAGAAAAAAACAAATTTTCTCAAGGACAATTATGGAAATATTTATTTCAGTTAGTTCCAATAAACAATACAATTCTAAAACGCTTTTTAAGACGTGACCAATGTCTATTGAATAGGACTATATATGCCTATATATCCCAGGTAACTGCTATTGGTGCCAGTGTGATTTAACCTAAGTAAAAACATCCAACAAACATCTCCCCAAAGAGAGTGAAAGAGAGGAGAAGAGGGGGGGGGAGGAAGAAGAAGCAAAGTGAACGGTTGTGTTTAAATTCTTAAGCTGTGGTGGCCTGAGCACTCTGCCAGTAAAAACGGGCTCCCAAGCTCCATTTTCAGTTGCGATGGCTTCGTGCAACCCTCTGCCAGCGAAAACAGAGCTTGGGAGGGCTGCATGTGGCCCTCCCAAGCTCCATTTTTGCTGGCAGAGGCAATGCGGGCCAGTCCTTTGCTGTTTCCAGGGCAGCCCATGGGCCAGATCTAAGCACCGTGTGGGCTGGATCTGGCCACCGGGCCTTGAGTTTGACACCCCTGCTTTAGATGAACATTACCCAAGCTAGGTAACATCATCAGTGCTAGTTAGGAGTGAGGTTTACCCTCAGTTTATATTCTAGTGGCTTGCCCTGTCAGTGTTCGAGAGGTGGACTTAGAATAATTTTGGTAACGAAAGTACTGAAACATCTGCAAAAAAATAACCTAGATCAGAGAGCATGAAGGATCCTTCATAGACTTTACTTCATCTCTTGCACTCTGGAATGACTGAATGACAGAAAATAGGTCTTGTCATTCTTCTGCATGATATCCTTTCAAATATTATAAAAATGCTATTAATTACTTTCCTTGTGATTTAATCTCAGGGTTACAGTAATTCTGCTTATTTCAATATAATTATTTTGGTCTAAATAAACTTGAATTACCTTGATGTCTCTGTCATTTCTGTACCTTTCCACCTTCTTCGAATTTTTCTCAGAATTGCAAATATAATGCAATATGCTGCAATGTGATGCAAAATCTTACCAGCACAGAATGAAGTGGAAATATTACTGTGAATTAAAGAATTTCAGGGTTGTAAAAAGTGAGTTGTTATTACTCCTTGTGGTTTGACAACTGTTGTTCTATGATGTAAACAAAAATTGCATTTGCCTTTTAGTAGGGAAAACATATTCATATTCAGTTTGTTCTCAAGGATATATTCTTCAAGTTATGACCATTCATTCAGTGACCATTTGAAGTTACAGTGCCATTGTATCTTCAGGGACCAGTTCCTGAAATTAAGGTTGTTGCAATGCCCGTGCTGTCACGTGAACAAAATTAGGTTGCTTGGCAGTCTGCCCTCACTTACGACTCTTCCCACCCACCTTATCTCCTCCCTTTTTTTAATCTTTATTAATCTTTGCTGAAGAAGATAAGACAATTTGGGTCAGTTTTGATTTGACAATTCCCACTTTCACAAACTCAGCCAGCATTTATCATCACTGGCATACTCAGAAACATAATTGTGACTCTTCTTCTTTAAGAGCTTGGTATGATGTTAAACAGAAAGGACTAAGCTAAGAAACTTCAATGTCTGTTAAACATCTGTGAATTCTTTGATGCTTCACTTTCAATAGAGAAAGTGTGTGAAAGGGTTTGAAGTATAGTAAAACAGTAGATTCTCTCAAAGAAAGTTTGTACTTTAATAATAATCAAGATGAATGCCATTTATGCCATTGCACAATTGAATTTTCAGTGCAATCCAAAGGTTGTTACAGAAGAACAATGAATGGTTCAACTCACTGGAAATCAGTTTTAGGATTTTAATTTTATTTAAACTGATTACAGTACTTGAGATACAACAAGAATCTGCTTCATAAGGTTCTGTGAGAATCAACCAATTTCCAAGTGCCCCAACATGGTAATCATTTCCATGCTTTTTAATTTTTGTGAATTGTAATCATTTGACTAGCTTAACCATTAGCAGATTATGTTGCCAAAAGATGAACAGATATTTAGCCATTTTATTTTTTCCGTTTTCCTATATCAGGAAAACAACTTGGAACTAAAAGTATGAAAAATTCTGAAGTTCTAGCAAGCAAAAATGCCATACAAAGGAATCCATATTTGAGCAAGGAATGGATAGATTAGGAGAAAAATATTCTATGTATGAAGTGATTCAAAGTCTAACAGAAGTGTCTCTGAAAGGAGGGACAAAAATAATTAAAGATGTCAGATATCATAGTTGAATGATTCCCCTTGTTAATGTATTGTATGTATAATTCACATAGAAAAGGGGATGTTTTCAATTCTATGTTTGTGCCTAGTATCCTGACTGTTTGATGGCCCCTTCCATTTGTGGATGCCCTGGTCTTTGAGTGTAACATTGGTGCATATGAGTTTGAGCGAATGGTGTTGGATCTTATACGCTATTATTGCAAAAAGGAACCTAATTCTTCATCTATTGATGAAATGATTGCTGGTTCTTTGAGAGTATACTATTGCATCTGAAACACAAATCCACTCTCAACATACCTATGACTTGGTGAATATTTTTCTTGTCCTCAGGTTATGTATGGCAGAGAACCAATTATTCAATAAAAATGTGAGAAAAAAAAATGCAAAGTGCTGGTCCAGGAGCCAAGCAAAGCTGCAGGCAGGGCGACTTAAAGATTCAATATTTTTATCCTGTGGCATTTATTTTTAGAATGCATAAAGCAGAATGATTGAGAAAGACAGCAGACCTTTGCTTTCATACTTAGGTTCTATTATCGGTTATGAAGGATAATGTAGATGTAAAGAAATATTATAGGAGTACAAAATCCAAGCTTTTAAAGTATATATGGCATGGTCAGACAACTTCTAGATTTCCAGCCAAAACTTTTTGGGATAGATAGTCAACAGTTTTCAGATAGTCAACAGTTTTGGGATAGATAGTCAACATCACGTTCCCCAATGCCATGAAAACCCCAACATGCCATCTTCAATCATGCCACTCCTGGTTCCAGGCGCTTCCAGGACGACCTTGAAATACCAAGCAGATGGGTAATTGTTATGACTACAAACCCCCCTTCTACCCCTCTATCTACAGCATATCTCCAGGTGGCAGCCTGCAGAGGCTTCCATATGCTTCCAAGGCTGACAGCATGTTGGATAACTGAGAAAGCCAAAGCATACCAGCAAGAAGTTATGATGTGCTTCATTGATTACATAAAGACCTTCAATTCTGTTGATCACATCAAACTATGGGATTTTTCATAGGAGAATGGGAATTTCTCATTGTTTTCATGCAAAATCTATACATAAGTCAGGAAGCCACAGTCCAAACACAACTTGGTGAAACAAACTGGCTGTGGCTCTACAAAGGAATGAGATAAGACTGTATCTCTCCTTTATTAATTATAACCCACAGTATATGCTGAATATATATTGAGGGAGCCTAGATTGATAGAAGATCATCATGGCTTTAAAACTGAAGGCAAAACATCAATAATCATGCTATTGCAATGACACTACTCAACTCTGATGGCTGAAAGTAAAAAATGAGCTGCAAATTTTGGTAATGAGAACCAAGGAGCACCAAAAAAAATATTTAAAAAATGAAAAAAAATAAACTAAGATTAAATATGAAGAAGGCTATGTGACAAAAGGTACAGCAACTGACCTTACAATTGTTAATTAAGAGACTGAAATAGTGGATAACTTATGACAATTAGGATTGACCACCAACAGTAAAGAAGCGAACAGTCCAGAAATACATATCGGATGAGCTTTTAGAAGAATAGCAATTTTAAAAGATATTCAGCTGTTGCGATGTGTGTATACCTACAAAATTTTATATGGTAATTGTTTTTCCTTGTGACATTCTATAGAAGTAAAAGTTGAAATTCAAGAGGCAGAGTAGAAAAACAATATTCATATTTTTGAACTTTTGTGAGAATACTGTGGACAACCAAGGAAAAGAACAAATGAAACATGGAGCGAAATGACCCATTCAAGGCAGAAATAACCAGACTCAAATTATCATATTTTGGATAGATGATGCAAAGACCCAGGTCTCTTAAGAAGCTTGAGAAGAAGACGATGAGTAGCAGCAAGGTGGATTTTTATGCAAAGCTCCTCTGGTGAATCTGTTCTCTGTTTTCTAGAGTCATTGGAATGACTTGCAGTTGTGCATTTTCTGCCTGGTTTATGTTCAAAGATTTCTTATAGCATTCCCTTTCACCTTCAGCTATTCCCCCTTTCTTGCTTTTTAATGCATACTGTATGAGGGTGGAAGGTATAAAGCAACAGCTTTCCTCACCTGCTTTTTAAAACCAGCAACTAATATACGTCTACTTTCATATATGCTTTCTAGAGCCTGTTTTAGCAGCAAAGAACAATAAAATAAGAAAAATTACTGAACATTACAATGAGAGTTATTGTATCAACAATGAAAGGAATGGGCAAACAGCTGCATAAATGAGCAATAAAAAGCCTTTACTTCTGGCTTGGAAGATATAAAAAGAATTCGCAACATATTATAATTAGTCTGCTGTATACAACCCCTGTATAAAAACTTGAAGGAAAACACAATTTAAAGATTTATTGAAAACCTTCTCTTTCTAATACCTTTGGAGAACCATTTGACTTAGAATTGCGAGAGATCAAAACTCCAGTGAGACATTAGGTTTGAAGTCTTTCATAGTCTTTGAAACAGAATAGAATTGATCAGTACAACAGTTTTGTCCTAGAGATGTCTATCACTGTTGTGCTAGAATAAGGATGGAATACTAAGTTTCTTTGTGTGAATAAACCATAGGGACTTTCCTATCATGCAGTTTTTCCTATAGTTTCCTGTAAGTTACTCCAGTAATTGGGTAGCCCTGAGAATGAGGAGGACCAGCCCAAGATATTTTATTGTATGAGGTGAAGAACAACATTTTTCTTCTCCATTGTCTTACTTTAATGGTAACTGCATCTTTACTATAACTGAGACATACATTGTTGTCTCTTCCAGCAGAGGGGAAAGATAAGGGAAATGTGGTGCCAATGACCCTTATTATGTCTGTAGACATATCTACAGATGATCATGGACCCTGTTTCACCTGACCATCTCCTCCTCCTCCTTCTCCTCACAATGGCAGTATTCCTTTGTGTGATCTAATGATATTGGGTGATATGCTGACAAAAGCCTATCATAAGGATAACACAAGCTGGCAACATTGTGTTCATCATCATCATCATCATCATCATCATCATCATCATCATCATCATCATCATCATCATCATCATCATCAACAACAAGAACAACAACAACAACAACAACATCCTTGCTTTGGAAGCTTTATTTGGTGGCTGAGCTTGTATGGTGTTGAGTAGTATGTGAACCAAAAGGATTTGAACAGATGTCCTGGAATTGTGCATTCCATAATCCATTGTAGTGCTGAATATTTTTTAAAAAAATCAATTTTCACATCAGATTAGTTATTGCTTTGGTCAACAACAAAGATCACATTTGAAATGTCAAATGAATTATCCAGTTTGGTTGCCTTTGCCAGGTTGGGAGATACGGAGGAAGAGACAGCCACAATTTATGTGAGCCGTTGAGTCTTAAATTACATTTATCTTCTTATGGAGTAATCGCTAATGCTAATTACAGGAATACTTTGCTGAGGGCTCAGATGATGATTAGCATTTTTTAACAATAAAATATTTTTAATTAAGGTATGTACTTTTTTGGACATAATGCTATTGCACACTTAATAGACTACAGTATAATGTAAACGTTACTTTTATATGCACTGGGAAACCAAAAAAAAGTGTGATTCATGTAATATTGTGTGACTATTATTGCAATATTCGCTTATTACAGTAGTCTGGCACCAAACCCTCAGTATCTCCAAGGTATGCCTGTATTTATGAAACTTTATCTTGGGTTGCTCAGCGGGAGAACAGAGTAATAGAAATAGAATGCCTCACAAATTGCAAGCTAAAACCCCTTCAAGTAAACCTAACTCTAAAACTAGAGAAAAAACACTGTCAGCCTTGGAAGTATGATACTGAGGCCTCTGCAGGCTGCCACATAATTATACATAGAAGTACTTTCTCATGGGCATTAGAGGGGTTGTAG
>JANHFL010003035.1:257732-271608 GCA_032468155.1 Oxyrhabdium leporinum
CTGAGGTATATTGGATTAATATACTGATGTAAGAGTATTGCTTATAAGCTGTAAACCACCCCGAGTCTTCGGAATGGTGCGGTATATAAATGTAAAAATAAAATAAATAAATAAATAATCAAGTAATACTATGATTTCACAACAAATTTTTATTTTTGCAAAAAGTGTTCTTGTATAGATCTGAAAGCTAGACATAGAATTGATTTAGTAGTATCATCTATGAGAATATTATTACACAATTATTAAAAATGTTGACCCTCGTAGTGTACTTTATAAACTAATGATATCTGAAAACTTTCAGATCCTGATGTCTTAAATTTTGTCATAATAATCAGAAGATTTTTATAGGGTATTTTGGACTTATTATAAATTAAATATATGGAATAACAGACAAAGGTTTTAGCTCACAACTAGCCCATAAAATAGATATGTAATTGAAAATTTAGAATAATGGGTTATTACTACATTTAATGAATAAAAAAATTATGGGAAGTTGTAAGGATGACTTCATTACTGTTATAAATCTGCCAGTGCAGTGATGTTAGAAAAGACCTTGAACCTAAAAATACTAATAAATATTCTCAATGATCTTAAATAGTGGACTAGAAAGATTTCAACTACAAAGTAAATTAATATGGGTCCAAAAAAGGCTTATGTGGACAGTATAAGAAAAAGTTAAAACATAACAGGAAACTATCTCCTATACATTGTAACTAGCTGTGCATTTTAATAGCTTGTTAGATGCTAACAAAGATTTCTCTAAATATTTAGATACTGAATAATTAACTATCAGTGTATACATTTTTATTCATTTTAATAATTTTTAAAAGCTGTACTGA
Organism: Oxyrhabdium leporinum; assembly: GCA_032468155.1. NCBI lineage: Eukaryota > Metazoa > Chordata > Lepidosauria > Squamata > Cyclocoridae > Oxyrhabdium > Oxyrhabdium leporinum. The sequence goes on from JANHFL010003035.1 coordinate 258,572, forward strand.
ATTTTAAATACTAATGAAAAATTTAAAGCAGAATTTTTTGTAGCATTTGAAATGATAACTCAGGCTTTGCTTCAAAAACAATTCTGTTTCTGTTGCAATTAAAAGAGAATCATGAAAGAGAAGACTGGCATTGTACTTAATAGTGTCATTTTGGACAACTTGTTTAATGGAGCAGCCAAAGTCCTGGTTGGAAGCCTTGTAAATTTCTCTTACAAATCCCGACTGCAAGTTATTACTGATGATTTGAAATAATTCTTTTACTCATAAAAAAAATTAATCTAGCCCATCCCCATTTACCATTTATATGGTATACCACCATATATACAATTCCTCACTTTGAATGAAGCTTTGGAGAAAGCTTGGGATTTACTAAGGCACCAGGACTGGAACAGTGCTGGCAATATCTCATACATTTCCTCAATTCATTCAATATCTGTGCAGATTCTAAGATAATATTGTAGTGCTATATATACTGTACAAAGAATTTTGAAACAACAGCCTAAGTAGGTGACTTATATAAGTAATCCCTTTTTGTATGACCCCCACCTCCATGAAACTCTACAGGAACAACCTAGTGGATGTAATAGAAACTGATACACATACAATTGGAGAACACAATGGACAAGCACAGTAAGTGCCATGAATGAAAACCACATAACATAAGAAAGATACCTTATAGGCCAGACATAGCCTGAAGACACAAATTCTTGGAAATGTTAGAAAGGTCAGTCTCCTAAAGCTTTTTCAAAGCTATTATTTCTCAGGCATTCTGGACCTTCCAAATCAGAAAGCTACAGGAACTGATAGAATACCCACAGGAGTATGGTAAGTACCATAGGAATCAGTAAAGGCTCTAATCAAGTTACCGCAGCAAATCTAAAAAATAATACAGTGGCCAACAATACAGACTGGAAGAAGTTAATGACATTCTAACACTATATGAAAGCAAAAGACTTTGGACTTTGAAGAAGCAAGTACTGACTTGAAAGTTGCTGAGAGTTTCGTCCCTGCCGCAAGGTGGATGAACTCAGTTACAGTGGATATGCTATTGAAAGATCACGTTAGGGACATATTGTTGCGGAGAAAAATCTATCTATGTGGTGACTATGAGTCAACTACTTGGTGGTGGCACAATCAAACAAATTGCACAAGAAGAAAAAAAGGAGCAACAATATATACCATTCCTTAATTATGGTTTCTTTTCTGCTATTTCTTGCATAACCTGATTTTTAAAATTAATATGATTGTGCAGTGTTTTGGATTTGAAGAGTAAAAATGCTTTGGGAAAGTGTACTCATAGAACATAGAAATCCTTCATTAGTTTAAGATGAGGTTTATTAGAACAAGACAAGATCAAAACCTCGTTTAAATAAATTTTAATTTAAAAGAAAAAAAATAAAGTGCAGGGAATTTTAAAGCAGGTATGGGCCCTCTGATCTTTTCTGTGAAAGAGAAGTTAACTTGTAATAAGATTTATTTTGTTTATTTTTTTCTATTTTTTTTCTAGCCAACCTTAATTAGTACAGGAAACTTGAAAGAAGGATGGCATTTTTCTACAGTCTTCAGACAAACATTTTTGGCTCAAAGTATATAGAGAAACTTGTATACAGAAATATGTGTATTCCAAACATCTGAAGTAATAAATCTGGAAAAAAAATTCTGTAGCTTTTTAACACAGTAGTAGAAATTGGACAACATATTTTTATTACTATCTATGTGCCAGGAGGCCAGTAGTTCAACTGTTGACTTCATTCTGAACTCATTAATGTAGTTATTAGGAAATCTTGCTCTAATATTGAGAAATATAATAGGCTTTTCCTAAAGATTCTCAAGGTAATGCATTAAAGGGACCCTTTAATCTATTAATTGTAAAATTACAAAACCCAAGTTATATACCATGTGATAATATAATGGTTTGATTTAAACAGAGACACAAGAACTAAACTTCATCCAAAATTATTGAAAGAAGGAATAGGATAATTATACATACATTGCCAGTTCTTAATCATTCAGATGAGGGCATGAAAAAAATCTTATGAATGCAGACAAAATTTGTGAAATGCTTTGAGCCCTGAGAAGAGCTATATAAATACCATTATTATTATTACTTTATTTCCTACCCTATAAACCATTTGCTTTTAAGTGGCAATTGTGTATTGTTACACTGTAGTGCTATAAAGCTATCATGTTGCTTAGAGACAGAATGTGTGATTTATATATCATTTGAAGTCTGCAAGGACTTCAAATTCTTTGGCAAGGAAAGATTGAAATAATACAACTGAAATCCTGCATAATACTTTAATATCACACAACCATATATTAATGCAATAAGAAACCTTTGACAGAAACCTGCTTGTTTGTTTTTTAAATTGGCATTTATATGCCATATTATTCAACCACTATTTTCTATTTTCTGAACACCAAAACAATGGAGTCAGTTCCATTGACTTCAGTATGAACTAGGGAGGAAACTACCACACAACTATTTGTCATAAGCAAAAATACAAATAAATAAATTTAAAAATATAGAAAAGAGTATACTTAACTATATTATAGTAGAGAGAATAAGCTTTTCTTCCCTCTAAATAATCCATATTGATAGCAGAGAGCCTGCTACACTGAAAAGCCTGGAAACCAGAGTTATTTCAGAACAGTAATTATTTCTTTCTCACTATCCAACTGTTCTGTTCTTACCAAGGTTTAAAGAATCTATAAAGAACCCTAAGCTTTAATATTCCAAATTTTAAAGATGTTGCAGATTCAGCTGGTATTTTTGTTTTTATCTATTCTGGTGCTTCTAATGCTATCATAAAGTTATTTGATTGTTTTTTTCTTACAGATATTCTTGTACTAAGAAAAACCATGTTAGAAGAAGCTTTAGGGAAATATGTGAGCTTACAAATACATTTTAGAGGTATTTTTAAGCTGAAAAGTAAATCTTCAGAGAAATGCAAAATCAAAATTGAGCAAATGCTAACTTTCAGTTTTTTTACTGACTGACATATTTCTATTTTTATCTGTAAAATGTTGGGAGGTATTCTTTGTTATCTAATTTCTTTACATACAGAAGAATACTCATGAAGTTTATTTAAATGTTGTTTTTATCTTCAAACATTTTTATTAAATTATTAAGTATCATAAAATACAAAATATAAAAGTAAGTAGAGGAATATTAAGGAAGGAGGGGAAAGAGGAAAGGGAAATGGAGAAGGCTAGGAAAAAGAAAAGAAAAAGAAGCATTGACTTCTGACTCTCTCTGTTGCAGTAAAATAAAACTTCAAGTCACAACTTTTTGTTTTTCTATAATAATATAAACAAGTCATTTCTATAAAGATCTATCAATCTAATGTGAAAACCCAAACCCAAAGTTACATTCTTTTCCACATCAAGCACGAAATTCAAAAGCAGTTTCCATGTGAAAACAAATGTCTTATATTTTTTTATTTAATCAAAGTAGTTAGTTTTGCCATTTCAGCCAATGTCATCAACTTCTGCAACCATTCTTCCATGGCAGATATCAAAGTATCTTTCCATTTTTGCGCATATAACAATCTTGCTGCTGTCAACATGTATAGTAGAGATTCTCAGTCATCAAAGGTGCTTTTTTTTTCAGGAGGCAACTGGACTTTCTTGTTTTTTTTCTTTTTGAAGACGTTTTGCTTCTCATCCAAGAAGCTTCTTCAGCTCTGACAGGATGAACCAGTTATGTTCATTTAATTTGATAGAATTTTATTAATGGAGTGAATTTCTTATCACGAAACTGCAAGGATCTTTAACTGTATTTTATATAGAATAAGAAACTAGTATTGATAAGAATCCTTATAAATGCAGTGTTTAAATTGTAACATGTCAATTTCCTCCATATACTGATCACATGATCTTCCTTACTACAATTTTATTTTCTTATAGCTAGTAAAATGTAACTTTTAACAGCAGAGCCTGTGATTTTTTTTATTTATTTATCAAATCTGTATGACACTTGAGTCCCAACAATTTTAGGCAGTTCACCATAACTAAAACAAGGAAAATACATTAAAAGTAATTCTAATTAACAAAAATATCTCCATAGTGTATAATTGTTAAATCTTTAATAAAATCAATTATTTGAGGATAGATCAATATCAATATCCTAACTATGATAATCTCTCTCTGTGCAAGTGCCCATGCCTTGACACCATATATTCTCCCAGCAATAGGGAACCAGATCAGTCAACAATAGTATTAAATTAAAAACTGCAATAGCTACAAGGAGGAAAAATATTGATTTACTTTTAAGTTCCATCTTTAAGTTCCAGCTTGAATTACATCATAACCCACCCCCCTTCATCCATCTTTCAAACAGTGTAGCTACAGCTGATACAGTCTGTTCATGGCTCTCTTATGTGGTTTCTGAGTAAGTATATCCTTGGTACGATTTTTGTTCCAGTGGTGAGTAAAATCTTAATTCAGCAACTGAGTGATTTTAACCAAAAGAATATGTTTGGGCAGCTAACTTTAAAGAAAAGCATTCTTGGTGTTAAAACATAGCCACATTACAAACCTCTGAAAACTGAAAACCCCAGTGATTTTTCAAACAATTCCATTCAATAAAAAACTCATGAAATATAACATGAATTCAGTTGTGAGATATGCGAAGCAAAGCACAAGTTGTAAAATTATTTTTGCAACTTAGATTACAGAATATAGTGCAAGTTAAAAAATGGTAACTTCTCTCCCATTTTTACTAGATTTCTGATTTGTTAAGTTCCATTATGTTCCACCTGGCATTAGTGACTAACACTCCTATTCTCTTTTTGTTTGTTTCCATAGAGAAAAGGGGGAAAATACAACTTGCCACAAAAGGATTTGGTTGGAAATGAGGTTTATGATGGTGGAATTGATTCAAGATATTAAAAAGACACCCTTTAGCCATTACCCAAATAGCTAAGGGTCGCAGGAAATAGAGTCTAGAAGAGGCAGGTACTCATTAAAAGGGATTTATGGCACGCTTATATAAAACTGAGGTTAAATTTCAGGCTGAGAACCTGATATAAACAATTTATTTTTGGGGGGAAGGACAGCTCAAATTGTACAGCTGCTCAGACAAAAAACTGCCAAATAGTATAGTCTATCCTGTTAAAGTTCATGTGTCTTCATGCACAACTCCATCTAAGGTATTACAATATAGCAATCTTGACAGAAATGCTGCAAGATATGCAAAAAAGGATCCAAGTTAGCACAATTTCAGAGAACAAGCCACAAGTTCAGGTGGAATGAAAGAGAGTTGAAGCGCAACAAAACAAGGAGACACAGAATAGCAACAATTCAACTCTCAACAATCGATTCCTGCTGAAAATAATCCTGAACAAATGACTCCTGCAATTCTAGTATGATGGGCTATCAGAGTGAAAGGGAATCTATTATTATAAGTAAAGGAAAATAACATAGATTTCCACAGCTTTGATATTTTAGTTACTAATGCATTGCAGAAATATATAATCATGGTTCAGGAGATATCAGTTGGACATTGAGTTAATCATGATCAATTTTAATGAATCTAAATTTCATCAAACCTCAATGCAACTAATAAGTCCATGCTCTGCAGTTGAATCATGCCTGGAGCTTACATGTGTCTTCAGGATCAGAGGCCTTGGTCTCAGCAATGAAACAGTATTGCACCATGATAATGCAAGCTCCATTCATTTTCTATGTGCATGTAATATCACAACACAGGTACTAAATTGGCAGTTTTTACATCACAATAGTGTGGTGCTGTTCTTGTCATCTGCTCCCCCATTATAATCTCTGTCTGTCTTTCGCAAAGTTACTTCACTGTTTTACAATGTTGTTAGAAAAAAATTGAAGCTAACAAAAATATATTAATTTACAAGAGGTCTTTACCAGAACCAATTATTGGCATATTAAAAGTTGATTGATGAAATCTGAAAAAGAAATGAGGCAATTAATCATACTGAATCTCCCTTCTGTTCTCCAAGTGTTTTTGTTCTGGACAGTTAGCTCTCCATAGCTTGTTTGTGTAAGATCTGCGTAATATGTTTATAGAGCACGGCAGCTGATCTAGTGTAGTTCTTGGCAAGCTATTGCATTTCCTTTCCACAAGTAAAATTTTGAAATGATAGCCCAACTTTCATATGAGTAACTCACCAACAAGGAAAAAAAATGGAATATGTAAATCAGCCTTTTAAAAATGTTTCATAAGGTACAGCTATAGGTAAAGTAGCATTTGTTTCAATTCAAGGTTGGAGCAGACTTTGGAAGCCATACAAAATACTCTGAAATGTTTACTGCTCAATTAACAGAATTTAATTCTTCTGAAGTAATTAAAGCAAAGAGCACATTAAATTTTATTAAGATCTGGGAGGGACTAAGAATGAAATGTATTTCAAATATTGCCTAATTAGAAGTGGCCTGTTCTACCTTGTGCAAAATGGCATTGGATCAAACCTGTGCATTTTCATACATGAATGAACATACTTGCTGCCTCTGTTCCAAAAGAACTATATGAATAAAGCAGTTTATTTAAACTTCTGGAGTCAGTAACAGTCACCATGTTTAATCTAGTCAAGAAGACTTTCTCATTTCAGAAGTGTAGGAGTGGCTTGTATGTAAATTGAAGGGTTTAAAAATGGATGCTGGCCTTTGGATGATCAGATATTTGCTCTGCATTTAAATATCAATGAAACACATAACATGGATTATTTTCTTCCATCTTCTTTGTTCCTTCCTTGATTCCAGGGGCACAATAGCAATAGCAATAGCACTTAGACTTCTTATATACCGCTTTACAGTGCTTTACAGCCCTCTCTAAGCAGTTTTACAGAGTCAGCATATTGCCGCCAACAATTTGGGTACTCATTTTACCCACCTCGGAAGGATGGAAGGCTGAGTGAGCCTTGAGCCTGGGGAAATTCGATCTGCCAAATTGCAAGTAGCCGGCAGTCAGCAGAAGTAGCCTGCAGTACTGCACTCTAACCACTGTGCCACCTCAGCTCAATAGACCTGACACAGAGGCAGAGATGAAATCATTATCCTGCTTTAGTTACCCAAAGTAAGGACCTTTCCTTAACTAAACCATGCTTTGTTTAACAATTTGAATAAATTACAAGTAACTGGATTCATACTGTCATTGTGCTAAACAATAGAAGGTTCTATATTATTTTGAGTTGGCATTTTGTGAAAATTAAATGGTTATAGGTTAGGTTATGGCTTATGGCTTATGGGGAGTTATGTTGGGGAGTTATGAGTAGGTTATGGCTTATGGCTTACTGTATTCTATAAATTTAGACAATTGTGGTTTATTCAGTGGATTATAAGAAACTCTGACTTTGTGTGATACATGATATCAATTGGATAGTAGCAAGACAAAGTAAGACTGTGTTCTGCAATGAAGACTAGGGTCTTTTTCACTTAATTGGAAGAGAATGAGCATATTTTTACAATTTGCTTCAACCAATCAATATTCCTAGAAAGGTGGATTCCCTTCACTTTACTGCTGTTTCTATAGTCAGTTGTTCATGAACTCTGATTTACAGTGGATCATATTACTCTGCAGGTTAACAAGCTTGTCCATGAAGCTATCACTTACAAATCTGACACTTTAATAGGACTTAATAGAACAGGTTGAAAAATTAGCACAGATTTTATGTGCAATTCTTTTCACGGAACTATCACCTTTGGCTGCAGACTATGTTAAAAATACTTTTGGCTGTGAAGTTTATTAAATATATTTTATGATTCTAGAGTGTATAGCTGCTTCTGGGATTATGGGTGACTAGGAAGTGGTAGCAGCTGAGGCCGAGGCAGCAGCTCTTTCTGTTTTGCTCCCTCCTTTCTTCTGTTGCCTTTCTGCTGTGGGTTGCATATGTGGGCTGCAAAATCCAAATTATAAATAGATACGAATATAGAAAACTACCTGGCACTTTGTTGCTTTTTAGTGGTTATTTGGATTTTTGGGGTACAGGTATGCTTAATCTTTTCCTGCACAATTCAGATTTGTTAAAGGCTGGGATAAGAAGTAGGCAGCAAGCTGTGGTCTAAGAGATACACTAGCCCCAAAATAGCTGCCTTCTCTGCTTTTACCAAAGAGAATTAATATATGCTATATTTCTTTTACCAAGATCACATGGGTTTAATTTTCTTATTAATTTATAAATATACATTATAATCTCACTAACTTAACTTATATGAAGAAAAAATAGTTCTGGACTTTAACTTGTTTTTAATGAAGTTTTAAATGAAGTCACAAATACTGTTATTTCATCATTCTAGGCAGACTAAAACACCTGATGTCTCTTCCAAGATTGTCACTACACTGGCGAAATTCAATCTAGATGTGACAAATGAATGTACTGTATTATTGTAACAAATATTGTAGTTTGTTTCCAGGGTAGTAAAAATGTCAATACAGCTGTAAATCTAAAATTTATAGCATTAAGAATAAAATATTAAAGTGTAAGTTTTTAAAAACTTAAAAACAAATCTTAATACGGTAAAAATGAGGTAGCTTCCATTTTCTAGTACTTTTTATCATTCAGTATACATTTCTTTAAGGTGTTTTTAGCTAATAGAATAGCCTTATTACACAGACACTGCCAAGAAAAGAAGCATTAAAAATGTCTCTATTATGTTTGTCAAAGGTTAGAAAAGATAGGACATTGAACTGTCTTGAAATCTGAATCAACAAAAGTACATTTTAATGTAGTATCCAATGGTTAACTTATGGTGTACCATTAGAAATCATGCATACTTAAACTTCCTGATGACTAAGGAAGAAAATGTTTACTTAATCACTTTGAACTTAATTATTTATTTCTATATTTTTCCATTTACTTAATTTACATTGAACTACATTAGTTTTTCTTTAAAAGCTAGCGGTATTGCTCCAAGATTTTTAAACGTATGTTAATATTATTTTATGATTTTTATGTTGTGATAAGCAGTATAGAGACTCTAGAAAGATTATTGCTAACTGGAGTTTGATGTGATAGAGGACAAAACAATAAAATTAATTAAGCCAATATCGAATTAAGGATATGTTCATTATAAATGATAGCAGAGAAAACTATAGCTTATCCAGAGAAAGTAATGACAGACATTTAATGTTTGTTTTACTGCTGTACACTTGGCAAGTAATAGATATAGTTGAGGATGTCAGTATTTAAGATACAGAATTGCTGATGAAAATATTACATTATCAATTTATAAGGTGTTGGCTGTGAAGCAATAATAGATACTGAGTTAGAGGAATAAGTGAGATCATGTTTGGCTTGGAAAATTGTTGTTATAAGATTATGCCTCATCTGGACTGAAGTTTCCCTTAGAGATTTTATAAGAAAGTATAACCCAGACTAGGCCAAGCAAACACAAGAATGTAGATAAGATAGAGGAATGCTGAATCCTGAGTTCCACCTTTAAAACTCTAGACTAAATAAAAGTAGAGTTCCTTCAAATGCAGATCTAGGGTGGTTCTGTTGCAGAAACATTGTATTCTTAGGCAGAAAATAGATTCCTAAAGAATGACATTTACATTCTGTACAAGAAAAGTGCTTTTGCTAGTGTGGGGATTGTTGATAGAATGCAATCAGATACAAGAAATATAAATGGATTACAAAACAAATAACCATGCAAAGGCTATGTAATTCTAGTTCAAAGTTGTACAGAAGGTACTGGAATTTATAATATGGACCCCTTCAACATTCAAATAGAAATTCTTACATGAATGACTACATGTACTTACTATTTAAAAAGATACCAGGAGTTTAAAAACATTTAAATTATTCTTTTGCAAATACCATGTTTTTCTTGAATTCATCTTGTCTTACATTAGTCACTTCCTTCTGAATTAGTGTTTTTCCTTGGAATGGAACTTATTTCTCTGATTATCTTAGAATGTTTTCTCCAGATCTTAACTGCCTCACTACCAATTCTGCACTTCCATTTTCGAAGTTTTCTAAACGGATGCCATCTTACCAAAGTATTAACCCTTTGAACTGATAAAAACCTCTTACATTTTTGCAATTATTTACAAAGTTGCATGTATGAGTACAACTCATATGTCAAATCACCTGAAATATAATACACTTTTGTTTGCATTGATACTTTTCCAGTGTGATGTATAAAACAGGAAAAGAAGATTGAAAGACTTGCCCCATATTATGTTAGAACTCTTAAATTCTCTTGCAGTTTTGATTCGATTAAAATAGGAGAAAGGACACATTTCAAACATATTTCTTAATAAAACCATCATAATCTAATGTAATACAGTAAATGTGTCCATACATATGGTTTGAGTCAAGCTCTCATCGGACTGAAATGCACATTAGTGGTAAATAATTGTCAATTTCTCCGAAAAAGAACGTCTGTAGTATTGAAATGTAAAATAACTTTCTTCTCATTTTTTAGTGTCAGACCCAATAACCACACTAATATCCCCAAAGCAAACTTTGCTTCCTTGACAGCATGCTTGCATATACCTTAAAATTACATTTTAGGAAGACTTTAAATAATATCAAAATAAATCTTGCAGGAAAATAACATTGGAAAATAATCAGAGTTATCTCAGCTTTTAGTTCAACAACTTGCAAAGTAATCTGTAAGCTCCTAAATAGCATGTTGAATGTTTTCTAGCATTTGGTTCTAACAAGCTGTGGGGTGTAATTCATGAAATGTTGTCTTTCTTTCCTGGTTCAATATATTAAAGAAACAGCAGATTCCATTACATGACTGGTGCTTTTTCAGAAGCTTCCCAGCTGTCTTCGAACTGACTTGATCAGCAGTACAATCCAAAAAGCAGTTTTCAGAACTGCAGTTAGACTTGCCAGACTCTACTGCTCCACTTCTATTGTCTGTATTTCACTATTATTTTTCTTTACATGCCAGGGAAACTTTCAATTGCAATATTTATGCAATGCCTTATTTTTATGTGATAAACATAAGGAGAAACATATAATAGTTGGCTACAAAGGAGAGTTGAACCAAGTTAGTGAGTTTTGAGAGTCTCTTATCTCTTATCTGGTAACAAGAAGAAAGGATTCTTGGCAGGACAGTAAATATAGCTTTATTCTCTGTAACCAGTTTAGTATATTACCTATGGAATTTGAATGTACACTTAAACTATTACACACACACACACACACACACTCAACACACTTATGACCACAACTGAGCCCAAAATTTCTGTTAAGCAAGACAATTGTTATATATATTTGCCCCATTTTATGATTTTTCTTGCTATGGTTGTTAAGTGAATCTGGCTTCACTAGTGACTTTGTTAGAAGATAACAAAAGATGATCATATGTCCTTGGGATACTGCAACCATCAAAAATATAAGCCAGTTGTCAAGCATCCGAATTTTGATCACATTATCATGGGAATGCTGTAATGGTTGTGTGAAAAATGATCATAAATCACTTTTTCAGTGCCATTGTAACTTCAAACAGTCACTAAACAAATGTCTGTAAATGAAGGACTACCAATACTCTTGCAATGATATATTTTTACAGATCTCTTCTTCACAGACACATTAACTTACATATGTACATATACATAATCAAAACAATTTCTTAAAAACACAGGAAATCTAATAATATAATTAAATAATAATGCTATGTGCCCTAAGTTGGATAGATTTTTAGGTTTTACCTCACAAACAAATATACAATCATAAAAAATAAAAATGATTTATAACATTATGAATTTATAATAATTATTGTCAACATTAATTTTGAAATAAAAATATTTACAATAGTTAAATCTGAATAAATATCTACATTTAATCACTAAAATATAAAGAGGACCAAACTTTCAGAATATGTTTATCTGGATAGATAAACTTTAGAAATGTGAGCTTCAGTTGGATGGAAGAGAAGAAAGACATTTGCTTTAAGCATTTCAATGTTTCCAAGTTTTTTGAATCTGCTTTAAAATCCTGTAGCCTGCAGGCAACGTTTTCTCATCTGGTATGGTCAGTGTGTGATATTTTATGAGGATGATCTAAGAACACCAATTTGCTTCCTGAATAAACGCTGACTATGTAAATATTAGAGATTGCAGGTAGATAGACATGCACATACATACAGTACACACTTGCACACAAACAAAGAATGTGCATTGATTTAGCTTCTAATCTTCTAATTAGACCTTCTTATAGTGATCATTAGAAAGTAGAATTCTGACTTCCGGCTGACGTCATGATGATACCAGACACAGAGAAACAGAGTTCTCCATTCCTCTGCTGGCTTCTCCTTGTTGGTGGGCTCCGAAAGGAGCCAAAATCGCCTTGGCGGGGTGGCGAAGCTAAGGAGGGGCGCTTGGTGAGGTCACAGGAAAGATCACAGGAAAGGTGAACCCCCGGGCTATTTCCCTCTATGCCACGATGAAGAGAAGAGGCAGTCTAAGATGACCGCCATGAAGTTGGGAAAGCTGAGAAATATCTAAGAATAGTGCTGGAGCGAAGTAGGTGAACGGTGTCTGGAACTGGGTGAGAAGAACTTTTTATCTTATTTGAAACTCCAAAAAGAAACTGAAAAAGGATTCACAATTACTTAAGTAGCAGTGACCTGGCACTTTGAAAAAATATTAAATTTGAAGGAGGAATTAGAGGAAAGAAAGACAGAAAATTTGCTAAAAATACAGAAAATTGGATTTTTAAACTGGATAGGTGTTTTATTGGACAGGCATCTTGAAACATTGGAATCATTTACTAAAAATTGACATTGTTTTTATATTGTGGAAGATTGGAAAAACGAGCTAATATTGAAATTTAACTAAAGAGTGCCACCTGCTGACAAAAGGAAGAACAACATATTACCACAATCTTGCTTGTCTAGTGGAAATTTAAATGTGATAATATGAAAGAAAATATCACTGAAAAGACCCTTGAGGATTACAATATAAAACTGGATTAATAGAGGGACATAAGGAGGTGCTGGAAGATACAAGGAGCTCTCCAGAGGAGCAGATAGATTAAGCTTGGGATATAAAGAAAATAAGAATATTGAACTTTTTGAGAAGAGTTTGTAGGTTTGAACATATGGTC
>JANHFL010003035.1:272118-310685 GCA_032468155.1 Oxyrhabdium leporinum
AAAGGTATGAAATTTAAAACAGGGTGATTGGTATAAAAATAACATATTGAAACATTGAATAACTAAACAATGAAAGATAATAATTCATTATAAAGAAGTGTATTATTACTAGAATTATATAATTTTGTTAAATGATACAAATATGATTAATAATAATTTATTTGTATTGAAAGGTATGATACTCAGGTACCACACTGTTGACACAATGATATATTTGTAAAAAATAAAAAAAATAAAAATTTATATATAAAAAAGAAAGTGGAATTCTGTGTCCCATTAAATTCACTCACTGCATCATTAAATGACAGCTGTTCTACTGAAGTGAAATTTTAAAGATGGGGAAGAGAGAGAGGTCCTTTCATTGTACTCCATCTTTTAAATTATTTTCTGAAATGTTTTTCTGGATTCCTCAGTCTAGACAAAAAGAGCAGCTCATTGGTTTTCCACCCAACAGTTTAATTTCAATAAATCTGTGTGAAGACCTTGAATATCTAGTATAGTATAACATGCTGAGATATAATTTTCAAGTGTCAGCCAGTGCGAGTATAATCAAGTCTAGTCTGATGAATGATTAATGAGGGTTAGTAAATGATATTAGTCTAATAGAAAAAAAATACTTGTCTTCCTGCTGGTAGCAATATATTATAACTGTATCATCCATGCCCGTATAACAATTTTTATCATGTTTCTTCTAGCATTTTCCTCAGAAATATATATAGCTCCTACTCTCTTTGCATTCTGGAAGTCTTTGAAAACCTGGCTCTGTTCCCAGGCCTGGGGTTAGGGTGTCTGGGAACCCCTGCTGAGTTTTTGCATGTTAGGGAATGTTGTTTTGGTCTGGGTAATTATGTGGTTTTTAATCAGTTTTTAATCTTGGTATTGGGCTCATTGTATGCTGCCCAAAGTCTTCTTGAAGTTGGGTGGCCTTAAAAAATCAATCAATCATTCAGTCAATCAATGGGAAACATTAATTTCCTAAGATTAGATTTAAAATATTTCATGTTAGAATTATTGGAATTTATACATTGGTCCAACTGCTAAGAGTGTGTATCACACTCAAGGCAATTTTCTTTTTTAATGTGTATGAGAAAGAAATGAATCATTCTATAAATTATGAAAATGTGTGGTTATTTTTGCTAATTATTCTGCATTTTACAAAAATAAAAATATGGTATAAAACTTATTGCTTGGTTACACAGTATTTTTGAGCTGATACTGTGAAGTTTTGTATAAAATGATTATGCTGCATAAACTAGTTCTTTTTCATCTGCCACCTGTTTTAATGTAATCACAAAATATGCCGAGTAAAAACTTTACTTATAGTAAAATTTATATGCAAGTTTTTGCCAAAATAAATATAGCATGATATAAATCAGTGGTTTACTGGTACCAAAAGAAACATATATTTATTACTCCAGCACTAGATGTTTCTATGATCCTCTCATGACATAGTTATACATTTTATTTATTTAATCTGTAATCTGTAATCTGTAATTACACAATCCTTTATTATGTAATCTGTAATAATCATGTGAATATGAAGGCAAACCTGTGAATCGTTTTAAAGCTTTTGCATAATTTATATTCTGTTTATCTCATTGTGCTCCATATGTTTGTTTTTAAGATGTATCCCTTTTTAAAAGGATACATCTTTTAAAGACTCAAAAGCCTTGTAAAATCAATTGTATGATTTGAAAAACAGTTTGGGATTTAGTGTGAAATTTACAGTATTTTTTATATTCACTGTGAAAATTACAGTATATTAAATGGATGGGAATAAAGGATCAAACTTTCCCACAAAATTATGAACCTTTATGCCTTGTACTACTTAAGAGATGTTAAAACTTAAAATAATTCTCTATTTCTTTATTTTTTTCAAAATGTTTGGACAGAAATCAGTAGATTTTTAAAGAAGGCTTGTATCCTCCCTTATTCTTTTACAATTAACATTAAGAACAAACCATGTCTCTGGATGTACGCAGAATATATTGGTATTTTCAAAGAATATTTTCTTGACCTAAAATTTAATTCAGAGTACACAACAGGAAAATTGAAAAAACTGAAAACAACAGTAGAAAATGAAAACAATAAGCACTGGTTTCTTTATACACATTTAATTTGGTTATACCTTTAGGAGGCTCTTCCAAAAAATAAATTAAATATGCCTTACATGAGTGTGAATTGATGTGTGTTTGGTCTTTTTCACACGCACTAACTAGATGAATCATTATGACATTATGGTGAACCATGAACTATGGGCTATAAGCCACCATGTCTAGATTCTCACACATAATGAGTTGAAACCAAACATACCAAATTAGAGCTTGGTGAGATATAAGAATCCAGTAATTATGTTGAGAAGACCCACACTAGCCCCCATGTATTTTTCTGATACAAGTAAATCACACAACAGAATGATTCATCAAGTCTTTGATGATCTCAGGATAGTGATATTCATGAAGCCCACAGTTATCTGATGTTGCATATTCCTGTTTACGTAGCTATTTAAATCTTTAAATCTTAATTCTATAAGATATTGCCTTAAAATTGAAATTGAATTATTTAATTATTTATTGACTTCACATGAAAACTAACACCTCCACATTATGTTTTGTATCAACATGTATTATTAGCACACATGTAAGGGACAAACTCATTAATATTAATTTTAATTGTTTAAATCTATTGGAGAGAAGAGAGCAAGATGCCCTTTAGAGGATGTCTAGAATAGATATTTTGTCAAGAGAATGAAAAATAATGGAGAAATTATTAAGTTTAGGGAAGGACTGGTTCTTTCTCAAAGTGTTCAAAAGTGTTTTTTTCTGAAAGCTTAAGAATGCTGAGAATGTTCTTATACCTGGAACCTTGGAACATACGTCATTCACTTAGTAAGAGGTACAAAACTGGCCTGCTATAGCTATATTTTCCTGTTATTAGCCATGCCACTTGTCCTATTAAAAAAAAGAAATGGAATTACCGAGAAAAAAATATAAATCCTACTAATCAGTTGATATTTACTAGAAAACTATACGTTAATCATACATTATCATTAATGATAATTAATTAATGATAATTAATTAATTAATCATTATTTGGGTGATTTTCTTGTCTTTTCTTGATATTTAGTTATCCAGTATTACTTCCAATACACCTACCACCTATCCACACTTTGATTTTGCTTTTTAAATTTACATTTTATTTGATGCCGGAAACTCGAGGTGCTCTCCATCCAATCATGCTGCCCATATATTAATTTTGTAGGACAGGCACAAGAGCAGTCATGTTGATGTTGGAGTCAAAAACACATAAAATTTGGCTGATGTCCAGATATGATTTATCTATTCATTTTGTGGCAATAGCAGAGAGCAAAATATAAATGTGTCATTTAAAAAAGATCAGGGAATGGTAAATGGTTATTTACAAGGTGAAAAAGTACACATATTTCAACTTCCCAATGCTTTCAATCTTAAAAGTTTAAACAAATGTCACTATTCACATCTGGTCCTAAAGGCTCAAGGGCTGGTTGTAGTAGGGAAAAATGGACTATATCAGTCTTTGAAATATTTATATCAGACTTGACATAACATTAAAGTGTTCTGTTACAATCAACAATCATTTTATTGGTATATTGGTTTCATTAAGCAATTAGGTTGTGTTTTAATTCAATAAATGTGCTATTATTGCCCATTTCTTACAGTGAATAAAGGCACTTCTCTTCAGTTTGCATTTTTATGAAGAAAATACAGTATGTTTTTTCAACATATTTGAACCAGCTCCAGTTCCAGTTCCAGTTTGAGTTCTAGATGGACTAGGTTCCCAAATGTCTATTGTTACTTGGTCCTTCCATTGGAATTAATTCTGTGAATTTAATCTCCCACCTTATTTTTGCAGTTATCCTGTAGAGATAATATAAAATTCTGAACAGTCATGATTCCTGGCCTGTTACATTGGTTAATATTAACCATTGGTTAATCACAAGGATAAAGGGATGGCTGCAACAGTATTGCCATGAAAGGCAGACAGAGAAATGTTCTAAGAGATGAGATACTGATACTTGCCACAGAATGAACAAGCTTTATATGGTACAGCAAAAATACTGGTCTAGCTGTTGTAATTGCTATTTGAATCCAAAGCAGGCACTTATTGTTCAGTAATGAGGGTGCCATTTTGTGCACTTTCGTTTTATACTCTATGACAAGGGCGTCAAACTCGATTTCATTGAGAGCCACATCAGGGTTGTGTTTGACCTTGGGGGGCATGTCCAGGTGGGCTCGATGTCACTCATGTCAGGGGTGTGTCCAGCTCGATGTCACTAATGTCGAGCTCTCTGCCAGTGAAAACAGGCTCCCGAGCTCTGTTTTCAGCTGCGACTGCCTCCTGCAACCCTCTGCCAGCAAAAATGGAGCCGTCCCAACTTTGTTTTTACTGGCAGAGGCACCACGGTCTAATCCTTCACTGTTTACAGGGTGGGCCTGTGGGCCAGATCTAAGCACCCTGTGTGCCAGATTCGCTCCATGAGCTTTGAGTTTGACACACCTGCTCTATGATAATGGGAGATGGATGGAGTCACCAATTAAAATTGTTATGGAGCTAATTCAGCTGTTTATGTTTTTATTTTAGGGTGGATCCTCTAATTTTTTTTTACTAAACTGGCAAAGTAAGAGTGGATTTCAAATGGTAGGAAACAGTGTTATATCTTTCATCTGTCCAAATAAATTTCTATAACTGAGACCTGGCATTTAGGCATATCATTTGAAGCAATGTGATGACACGTATCACTTTGATGGAATCTCTCAGGAGTCGTTCTTGTGTATGTGAAATTAACCTAGGGATCACATGTAATAAGGGCTGGAAGGATTCCATGACAACATAGACTATTTAAAATAAATAAATGCCCACTTTAAAATTTAGTAGAGTCATGCAGGTGTATGTCACATTACCAATGATAACAGGAACCTTGTATAAAAGTGTAAAAATATCTCAGAGTTCAGACATCTGGACTGAACAGAAATAGATAATACGATGGATTTTTTACAATCTGTAAGAGTGTTAGTCTGTCTGCTGAAGGAGAGATGAAAACATATGTTCTGCATGTGAATATTGTTCCTATGCAAGAAAAATAGTAGCAACATGACATAGTAGCTGCAGTCTTTTGGAGAAAGGGATGAGTTACTAAATAACTTATGTCTATAAATCAGTATGACAATTAATATTTAGAATCATTCAGTTTATACAAGTGCAATCTTGCACTTGTGAAGTCTGATAATAGCTTGTCATAAGTAACTCTCAGGCCATTTCCATATTTGTGATTTATAGTTTCTTATATGCCATCCAGACATTGCTGTGATAAATTACCATTGAAGACCAGTTTCGTATTGCTGTAGTAATATTTGAACTATGCAATAAAACACTCGTGTGGAAATGGATATAGTAATTGCAGAGATATCATAGATATGAGCAGATTAGGTTTTCATGAATGCTATAATTAAATAATATGTTCAAATGATATACTATAATAAAATAATATGCTAAGTGCCTGTTATATGAGGGCCTTAAAAAGAAACAGCATCATCTTTTCCTCTCTTATTTTAACCACAACTTTTGTCGATACATAGATTTTGGGAAAATACAGTAATATATCTTTTTTTTTAAAGCATGTGCAAGTGATCATTATTTTTTTAAGGCATGTGCAAGTGATCATTATTATTCTACATAAAAATGTAATGGATTCTTTTCAGTGATCAATTTGGAGTAAGGTTTATTTTGAGGAATAGACTTTGGCTTTGTGTCCCGTCTTAAAATGGGGCTATTTGTTGCAGCATATGGTAATTACATATCAAAAGGCTATACTGTAACTGCATGAGCTAAGGGAAAGATTTATATTGTTATTTTTTGGAAATTGGATTGGATAGAAACTTAGTATGAATCACATCAGACCAATCTGTGAACACAAATTTGTCCCCTGTGCCCAAAGAGGCACATCTGGTAGGAGATCCTAAATAAATACCTAAGTAAAGCATGGAGTTTGTAGATATTAACAAATAAGTTGTAGTTGGAGGAAGAAAAGAACCCTGAGAAGAACAAAATGAAAGTTTATTTTAGTATTTTAAACATAATGTAGCATTGGTCTGTTTGAAACATGATGGAAACCAGAGTACACAATGGTCAGAAACAAGTTCGCAATCATTGGCATGGACATACGTGTTATTTAAGGATAAGAAGATGGGAGAACTGAATGTTATGATCCAGCCACACTATATTATGCCATGCTTCATCAGGAGAAATGGTTCAGTATAATATTTGTGTTGTCCTTTTTTGGAAAAGCGTATGTTTCTCACATGACCCCGATTTAACAAAATATAAGCTTCATCAGTAAAACTATGATTTAACCATGGTGAATAAAGCTGAACTTTATAAGCTATTCATAAAGGAAGTAGACTAACAATTAAATACTGTCAAGGAATTGCGTAGCAGCTGTCCAGAGGAAGTCAGAAACACTAACACAAACACAAACTTGTAGTCCTTTGTATATATATAAATAGATTTAACATTTAAACTTACAGCAGCTTTGTCATCATTAAAAAGAAAGAACACAAGATAGTCAGGAATACAGGAATATGGTAGGTAATACAAGGTCCATTAAACAATATGCAAAACAAACACAGAAAAAAAAGGTGGGGAAAAAGGGAAACTCCCCCTTTATACTTACAGCAACCAATCATAGCACAGATTGCCTCATGCATGAGCACTCTAACTAATCAACTACACCTTGTCTTTTGGCCTATTGTATATTTTACTGTTCCAGCTACTAAATTCAATATTCTAACAAATACACTTCCAAGGTTTAGAACAATAGGTGCTTTTATGTTTGTTTCAAATACTTTTCTTTATATTTATATAATTCTATTCTTAGTGCTATTAATGTATTACTAGGATAACATATCTTAATCAGAATGAATCCAAGGTTATATAATAAAGTCATCTTCCTTTTGATGATATAACAATTGGCTCAGACAACTCTCAGACAGAAATGTTGCTGGCACAAGAAGTGCACTATATTTGCCAGTCCAAAAGCATTCTAATTTAACAGACATTAGACCACAGTGACACCTGACTGTGAAAATACTTTCCAGGCTAGTCTGGTAATACGTGAAGCAAAAAGGTCTTATTTATGTGATTCTGAAGACCTAATAAGATTGTTTTTCATGATAATTTTTATTGAAGACTGTTTTATCACAGAATAAACAAGAACCCACCTTGGAATGGCATACTATATCAAAAATCTAAAGGAAAAACGATCTGAAAGAAACAGTTTTTTCTATTCTATTAAAATACAGTTTATTTTCTAATACTAACTGAAGAGTATATATAATGCAGGTAGTCCTCAGCTTACAACAGTTTGTTTAGTGACCATTTAAGTCATAATGGTACTGAAAAAAGTGACTTATGACCACTTTTCACACTTATGACTGTTATAGCATCCCCATGGTCACATGATTTACATTCAGATGCTTGACAACTTACTCACATTTATGATGGTTGCAGTGTCTCCGAATCATGTGATTCCCCTTTTGCGACCTTCTGACAAGCAAAGTCAATTGGGAAACCGGATTCACTTAACAACCACTTTACTAATTTAATAACTGCACTGATTCACTTAATAAATGTGGCAAGAAAAGTTGTGAAATGGGGCAAAACTCACTTAATAGATTTCTCACTTACCAGTTTTGGTCATACGTTAAGGACTATCTGTAATGGAAAATGAAATATTTCTATTTTTATACTTTTCAATTGTATTGACTTATTAATTTTCACAAGCGTAGCTATATTTGAGGTAAAATAGCTAAGGACAAACCATTGAGGTATCACAATTTTCACTTTCTTAGGTGCGTATCATGGATTTTCCAAGCTAGAGTTTTAGATTATGGATAGGTTGTTAGCTTCAGTTCTCCTGCAGCTGTAAACACCATTTCACTCTCTATGGTGCTGTACAAAGTTCAAGTCTTCCTTATTGAGATGTGGTAACATTTGGCCAGTTAGTTTGTGACCTGGCTATTTCTTGTTCTTATCTCACAGTGTTTCTTAATTGACTTTACATTAATTCCATTAATTATTTTCTCCACAGCCTCAAAAGACAGTTTAGAATTGTCTTTGAGATGTTTCTTCTGGAGCAGAATTTAATTACAGACATGTACAAAGTCAGCATTGATCCTTTGTGGGTGAAGGAGTTACAGATTAGTAAAGAGATGGGCACCAAGGGAGGTATGGTACCAGTTACAGGTAGTCCTCAACTTACAACCATAATTGAGCCCAAAATTGATGTTGCTAAGTAAGATATTTGTTAAGTGAGTTTTGCCCCATTTTACAACCTTTCCGTTGTTAATGAATCATTGTAGTTGTTAAGTTAGTAACATGGTTATTAAGTGAATCTGGCTTCCCCATTGACTTTGCTTGTCAGAAGGTCACAAAAGGTTAGGGTTAGAGTTAGGGTTAGGGTGATCACAATCATAAATATGAAACAGTTGCCACTTGTCTGAATTTTGATCATGTGACCATGGGAATGCTGCAAGCTTATAAGTGTGAAAAATGGTCATAAGTCACTTTTTCAGTGCTGTTATAACTTTGAACAGTCACTAAATGAACTGTTGTAAGTTGAGGACTACCTGTAATATCTCCCAATCCAAGAATTACATTCTATTTTGTATTTTGTATAACTTTTCCGTTGGTACCTTCTATCTTTTACCATTCATTCTTCACCTATGGCTTTCCTTAGGAGGACCATTTCCAGTCACTATATGCACAGGAGAAATAATCTTTTTTGAATACAGATTTAAGATGTGAACAATGCCCGTTTCCCTATGACCTCCTGTGGCAGATTTTGAGACTGCCTATTTAATCAAGCAATTAAAACTGACTCAAGTTTCAGCTGGGATTTTATCAATGCTCGGGTCCTTTGTAATAGCTTGGCCTGGTGTATTTCAATTTTTCTTCCCTATTCATGTTTATAAACTGCAGATTTTAAATCCTCAGTGGCTGGGGCCTAGCTATGCTGATTCCTATTTATTAAAAAGTAATAGAGGCTTACCTGGTAATTCCCATGTAATCAATCTTCAAAAGAGTAGAGGTGTAATTGAAATGCTAGATCATGTTATATTGTACTGCCCACACTGTGTTAATGCATGGTAGGAGTTACAATATTCATTTTTAGTTAAACAGATGAGTTGCTCTGATTCTTTTTACCTCAGGCTGTTATTTCCGGATTAATCTATTTCATTGAATGTTGCTAAATACTGTTCCACTGTTTGTACAACATGCTGCGGTTTGTCTAAGCAGCTTTTAGATATTGTTAGTTCTGTGAATCACTTATTTTAGTTGTAGTTGTTTATCCAGCTGATCATCTATAAGTATTATGTCAACGTGCATTTTTATTGCCCTTTAATATCTTCCTTGTATTTGGGAACTGAATTTTATTTTGTAGTTAGTTTATATTAGGCTATGATTAATACATTCCACAGTATACTGTTTTGTTTCATTCTTTAAATCCACTTACTCTAGAAGAAGTAATTATAATCACCCATTTTTTTACTTTCCTTCTGTCCTATTTTCACACTCACCACTTAATTAGTTTTGCTGAATACTACACCCAATTCTATCATTTCTAAAGCTTTTCCTTGGATAGTTTACCTAGCCAATTCTTTCAGTTTTTCTTCTTTTTTTTCACCTTTGTGTTTGGGTCAGTTGAAACAGTATACTATTTTTTTTTAGTAAAGCAGATAGGTAAGTTTTGATAATTGATGATTTTATGCATTTTGCTTGGTTTGGTAATGGTAGTGATGGTAGAAAGATTAGTGTTTTTTAAATTTGTTCTGAACAATTTTAAAACCATGTAGGATACTTTTGGTTTTTTAATGTTTCCTATTTCAAAATGGCAGAAATTAAGCTATTAATTCTAGGCAACTACCATTAGCCCACAGAAGTCACATGTAAACCTTCTGCTTTTCTGATGAAAAATGAGCATACTATGTTACATTTTTCATAATATGTGCATGTATGCACATGTTTTCTTGTCAATATGCAGGAAGAATCTGAACAGAATAATTCTTTCTCATCTTTAGAAGTTATTTTCACTTTTTAATGGTAAATATTAATTAATAGTTAACAAGGTAAGAAAGTAACCCATTTCTAATTTAAATGTTTCATAAATTTGTTATACGAAAAGGGGAAAAACATAGGTACGAGCAAATGGACTTATTACTATAGTGCGTTAATTAGGTTCCTTGTTTAAGGAACCTAACCTCTTTTGAAATTGCTGAGGTTTGATTTTGGAATTGCTGAGAGATTAATTCAAGTCCTAATTATATTAATATAAAGAGAAATAGTATAACAATGAAAATATGTGGTATAAGAAGCTCATTCTTTCCCCATGGATACCTAAGGCAAGTGCATTTTTTCTTCTCTCTGAATTAATATTTCTCTTTCATTTCAATGTCATCATAATTAATCCTAATTTGGAATGAAAGCTGCAGGCTTGTCACCTCGGTCAAATTATCAGCAATAATACCAATCAGTTATTGAGAAAAGAGATAGTAGTATTTATTACAGTCTGATTCTTGTGGTTCCTGTTGAAGAACCGTATAGTTTTTCATTTCATCTTATTTTAACATAGTGAACATCTGCATTCCTTGAGTAGCACATGGAATGAACTTTCTTAACATCACCCTCCTATACAGAGATGCAAAACAGGATGCCTCAAGAGCCCAATTTCCCTAGTCAGCCAGGGGTTTTCTCATCATTATTTAAAGCTAGCAAAACATTTAGCATTTGTGATTCATGTATATATGTGCAAAGCTGTCTTTGAGAAAGATTTGATAAAGAACATTTTGTATATCCAGCTGCATGGGTGTGGAGAAGCAATTAGGAGATGAACAGAATCTCCTGAGGTTTTGAAACAAACATTGTGTGTATATTAAAAAATGGAAAAATCACTAGTTCTTCCAAATGCAAGAGGAAATGTTAATATCCCATCTATCAGGGGAGATCTCTGGTTTTATTTTGCAAAGAAATTTTTTAAAAAAAATAGCAAGTGAAATTTGGCGACTGTTAGTCAACACCATTAGACATGAAATATACTGCATAATGAAATAACAGCATTCTTTGCAGCACGTGAAAAATTGTGTTCTTTTCTGTGCTACTAATTTTTGAAACTGAACCTATTCTTAAGAAGAAGGGAATATAGTTTCTATGTAGAGTCATGGAATCTTCATGTATATGTTTATACACATACACACGCACACACAAACACACACAGACATGTGTGTAGGATTTAAAAAATGGGTAAATGGTGTAAAAAGCAGTACTCGTGGCTGGGGAAAAAATTACTGATTTTACTAGTGCAGAAATATAGGTATTTTGATATGCTTGGGATGTAGCATTTTTCAATACTGGAGAGACCTGGGTTCAAATGTTGATTCAGCTATTGGAGTCTGGGTTATAAATATTACATTAATATTCATTACAAGTTTGTTGTGAGGAAAAAGTGAGGAAGGAATATTTGAACTCTTTGGTAAGGTAGAGAAACATATTATAAATACTTTGTTCACACACACATATTAAAATACGATATAGCATTCCATATTCTTTGTTCCTGAATAAATTACTTCTTTAGTTAAAAAGTCATTCTTTATAAAGCATTATTTTTAAATTGTAGGTGCTCTATCCCTGGAAGTTTTTAAGAAGAGATTAGACAGTCATTTGTCCAGAATGGTATAAGGTCTCCTACATAAACAGGGGATTGACTAGAAGACCTCCAAGGTTCCTTCCAACTCTGTTAGTCTGTATCTAGTGAAGAAGGATTTTCTATATCTACTGAGACTGAACTAAGGCAGAATCATCTGTCTTCCGGTGTTAGCATAATTCTCATCAACTTCAGTCACTGAATCTATTCATTTGATAGTTCTATGGTTTCTATTAAACATTTTTCTGGAAAGGGGAAACCTTTACCTTTACCTTTACCTTTATATATTAAACTTACAAAGCTAACCAACCAGAAAAACTAAAGTGGCTGTGTTCACTTCTTTGTGCTAAACCATAACGGACTTTCTTTTATTTTGATTTAGTCATTTGTGAAGTCAGTCTTGTGGAACAAAACCACATTTTATGGCTTAGCATGGTGTGTCATTCCAGCTAATTGGAGCTGATTTATTCAACAAACTATGTTTAAACAAATAATAGTTTGGGATGATATGTGAAACAGATCACTATCTTCATCTGTGTGGATTCTTTGTGAGTGTTTATGCTTACCCTACACTGTGATGCTGAGTACAGGAAATTGATTCAGTTTTTTGAAATTGAGATAGTATTTGTCAAGAATCCATGCCAGGGTGTTCACACATGAATTACCCTATCATTAGAGGCTGAAAGTGGTGAGCTTTAAATGTGAAAAGGAGAAATTTGAAAGGATGAGGTGCACCTTTGGAACGGCTTGATCTCTGAAGAAAGGAGATTATGTTACCTTGTTGCCATGGGGATCTTCTTAATTAATATTATGGTCCTGGAGGATTCAATCTACTTTTCCAACCTATTGCTACTCTTTTCCATCTCCTTATGTAAAATGCTGCACCTGCAACCCAGTCAATTTACTTATGATTCAAATTAAAATCAAAACTTTTAGCAATATTCAGCCAATAAAGGAAACATTAGATCACTTCCTGTTATAACAGCCAACAGTCTTTCCAGAGAAGAAAATATTTATATTTCCAGCTGGGGGAAAACTTTACAATGTACTCATTTAGTTCCACAGTTTTATAAACAGAGGTTCAGATAAATGAAAATGAAAACTCTCAAAATATGCATACAGTATTGCAAATGCAATCACTTTGCTGCATTTACTTCACCTATGAATGAGCCACAAAATGAACACATTCTGCAGAATGGATTTATCTTTCTCCTGTAGTCAAGGTTTTCTAATAGCTGTTTCTGGTGTTTCAGAATAATGAGAAAGCAAAGTAACCAAGGTAACTCAGTCTTTCCACAGTCTTTTCTGAGGGGTTTTTGGATGATAAATTTTGTTTAAACTCACAAACCAGTGTATTATTCAACGCATATTGGTAGTAAGTTTGCTTCAGTGAATTAATGTATATACCAGAGTACAGAAGTGATTCAGGTCGAGGGGCTTGATTTGCTCCTACAGGAAAAATTAAATGAGAACAGGAGGTGTGACATTAAGAAGGTGAAGATGTCTTCTGCGGTCATCTGTTTCTCTGGGCAAGAATGAGCAAGAGATGATCAGACCACCATTGCTGTTGTCTACTCTGATAAAAATGTACTTTTTGGCTACCAAGACCACTAAAGAGTAATGTCATTACAACATCTCTTGGAAAATAAAGTTGATTTGTACAAAGAAAGACTGTTCTTGTAGCAAGATTAAACCAAGGATTTAATATAGGTGCTCTTGTCTTGCCGTTGAAATGTAATATGAACTCCTTCAATAAATTCAAAACTAAAACAGCCCTGACCCAATAGTTTTCCTTAAAGTTGATTTAATATTCTTGTCAAACAAGGAATGTTTGGTTTGATTGGTTATATTAATTGTTTTGTAGAAAGGGTTATGTACCAAAGCTGCTTTTCCAAAGAGCAATTGGATTTTCTTAGTTTTTTTCCCCTTGAAAACATTTCACTTCTCATCTAAGAGTTTCTTCAGTTCTGACTGAATGGTGGAAAATGGAAGGATTTATATTCTTTGCTGCTATCTGGTTATTTGTACTCTGCACAGAATATTAATCCTTCCATTCCTAACCATTCAGTCAGAACTGAAGAAGGTTCTTGAATGAGAAACAAAGGGTATTAAAGAAAATAACACCAAGAAATTCTCAATGGGCGATGATTGAGAATCTCCATAGTCACTAATCTTTTTTCTTTTATTAGTTACAAGAACTGGTTTTATCATAACATATCTAGAAAGATCAGCATACAAGATTTTAAAATGTAGCTAGATAAGTGATTACAGTGCAAATAAGGAAAACAAAGTCTATTTGAAAGACAGTATGGATGAAGCTTTCTGGAAGGAAGATTTGTGCCATTGATGGGCTGCTGAGTTAATGTGGTGCGTGAAGCTTCATCTGTGAAGAGATGTTGAAAAACAATTTGGAGATGTAGCATATGTGTTTAATGTATATTGAAGCTTAACATAACCTAAGGAGGGCAATAAGAATGCAAATAGACTTGTAGATAGCTTCAAAGTGCAGAACTGGTATAATACTATTTTTTCTTCTGCTTGTGGCACTCTGTATTCTGGTTACCATTTTTCCTATTACAGATAATTATATCTCAAAGTTCATTTGTTAATAAAATACATGTTAATATCACATATCTGATCAAGACTTTTTTGTCATATAAAATTTTTCACAATAATGTAAACTTTTCAATTAGAATGAGAATGTGAGACATGCTAGTTACAATAAATGTGTCAGTTTTTCTACTTCTTTTTTCAACCAACAGCAGCAGAAAAAACATAACTATCACTGTTATTTATTTTTTACTTATTTATTTTGTCATATTTATATGGTTATCCATCTCACAAATGTCTCTGGGTGGTATGCAACAAGGTTGAAACAATATAGACAACACATACTATTATTATGATTGCTTGCACAGTCAACTAGATGGTAGATTGGATTTGGCATTTTTGCCTTTCCAAGGACCTAGGATAAGCAAGGTATTAAAGGTATCGTCACAGGATACAGTATTAGCTGTTCCAAATAAAGTTGCCTTTTGCATTAGACTGATGGTGATTTTGTCAATGCTGATGCTGTTCAAGTGGTGCTTCACATAAGGTGCCTATTACTATTGGTGTTATCTTTGCTTTTGCCACACTCATTGTACTTCTATTTGCAGTATTTGTAATTTGTGATTTCCTCCATTTCTTTCTCATCCCCAGGTCTGAATTTTGAATAAAAAGGGTTCATATTATCTGCTTCATTCATTTGGTACCCTGAAGCTATTGTGAAATAAACTTCTTAACCACTTTCCCTGAAGAGAAAGGTTAGATATTGATTAAAAAATGTTCAGTATACTGGGGTCCATTGAGAAGTCCCCTCCTTATGAGGTAATGGAATAACCCCATCGCTCATAGAAGAACCACCACTAGAACCTGCTCACACAACAGCCACCTGGTCACCTTAGCAAGCCAGGAAGGGCATGGATTTAAAGGGCATGTGGCTGAACTCACAATCCTAGTTCACTTCATAGACCCATCAGGTTCCATCCATTCCCAGATAATCCAGATGTTGAAACTTCTTCTGACTTAATATTTTGGTTCCTGAATCAATTCAGGTTATGGACAAGGACTTTAACATTGCTCAAAACTAACTGAGAGTTATACAGTATATAAAAATAGTGTATTTCACAAAACCATTGGCCTTTTGACAAATACAATATTTGTCATGGATTCTGAGCAGAGTTACTCATTTGATAGACTTTACACAATTTCAAAACAGCTAATAGGTGAGGACAAATACAAAAGTCATGAAAAGGGACAGACACTTTTAGAGACAGAAAAAAATCAAGTTCAGACGCTGGAATGTTCTTGATTATAACAGAACTTTCTATTAAAATATTATGTGTCATTGTTATAGGATTGCTTTAGACATAATACTGAAAGGTTAAAAGACTTGCTGTGCCATATGCTGTCAACTTTTATTATGATGGCACAGATTTATTTGCTAAATATATTTTCCATTGTTGTTGCTTTTGCAATCTAGTTCCTGATAATCTTTATAAGTAGATCTTAATATAAAATGTATGTACTTCTAAAATTGAAGTATGAATTACATGCTTCAGATAAACAATTGTGAATTGATTTCCTATTTATCAGTATCTTACAAATCTATTGCTCCTGTACTTGAAGGATGTTGTTTTCAAATCTCAGTTGGAAGACTATTTAACCGTAATAAGCCTAATGAATTTACAAGTCAATATTATTAGTAAAATTGCATTCTTGAATTGTATATGAAAGAATCTATGCCTGAATACTGATAAACTTCAATCATTCTAACATTGCTCCGTAATACGATGCTTTCATGAAACATTGGAAAGTGGCAGTCAGACATGGAGGATATGAATGTAAGTTTTAGTCTTCAAAACACCAAATTATCATCAGACCTGGGGATCCAGGGAACTGGAGACTTGTTTAGATATGCTCCATTATTGGGATTGAATGTACTCATTCTCTCTCTGCTTGTGGTTTGTATATTTATTTGTTTATGTAGCCATCCATTTTATAATCAACTCTGGGTGGCTCCCAATCAAAATTATATTGCATAGTATATATTTTAGTTTTAATCAATCTATATTTAAGAATGATTTTCAAATGCCTATTTTTACATACGTATTATTTTTATTGATTATTGCAGAGTTCCCAAGCTTTGCGGCTTTGCGGATCAGCAGGAGGGGGAGAAGGGATGGTTCTGTGTGAGCGGCCAGCAAGCACACACGTGCAGCTCCATTTGCATAAGCAGCATGCCCACATGCCCGCCGCTTACGCAAATGGAGCACGCATGCTGTCCACATGTTCTCCTGCTGTTCACACCAGCGGGAAGTGCATGCTCACCCACTGTTTCCATTTCTGCAGTCCAAAGGTTGGGGGCCCCTGTATTATTGCACTCCAGCCATAGTAACTTCTCATGAATGGGCTGCTATACAGTATAAATTAATATAAAAATGTATATTAATAAAATAAATAAATAAGGGACAATTATACATTGGTCATGTGTATGATTACATAATATATTGTATTATTTAATATTAATCTAGCTTCATGAAGCTTTCTAAAACATTTTTGCAGGTAAAGGTCAGGTTCCTCGCTGACCTAGTTCCATTCGTCATATTTAGAAAGATAAATCATTAAACAAATCTATGGTTTGTTCATAATGGATCTTTACACATTCACTAAAACTTGGAGAAGGAGATATGGCTATGAGATCATATGATGATAGAACTGCTCATTGTTAAGCAATCTTTGTAGGCCTCAGGCTGAATATGCATATACAGAAGTCTATAGATCCTAAGATCTTTCTTAGCACTGAGGACAGAAATAATAATTCATCTCAGGTCATGAAAGAGATAAATTATCTAGAACTTCAGGTTCCAGTTTTAAATGAACCGAGACATCTTTGAGTGACCTGAGGAATAAGTTATGCTGGCAACTATAGTAAACAGGAGAAGGACCTCTTAATTCTGCTGAGCATCGCAATAGCATTCAGTACCAATAGTATCATTTTGCAATGGTTCTGGTCAAAATGGTTCTGCTGTGGAATTTGTTCACTGACATATAGATTCAGTCTGGTTTTCTATTAAAATCTGCAAGGGATTTGGGATATCTTGTCAGCAACATGCAGGATATGTTGTCACCAGCATGAAGCATTATTAATTATTTTCTTGCACTAACAGATAACTTATTAATATTCTGAATCATTAGTTGGCAGCAGGGATAGGTTGAATAACAGCTAAATGAAAGTTTATTTAAACAATGTCAAACTGCTTTGGGTCAGGAAGCAGATGGATTTTAGAATAATTTGTCAACCTGTTTTTGTTTATCTGGTAAATGAACTTAATTTGTACTAACTTTAGTAGTTTAAGCCACCCTGAACTATACTAGAAAATCAGCATGTAATTATTTTAAATAAATAAAATAATACTGCTTTGATTCACTACATCATTAGCATACACAGAGAGATAAACCAAAGGAAGCTAACAGATATGGCGCAATTTCCACAAATAGGCCATATACAGACCTGCTTATTCAACATTTGAGATAGTTTTTTAAAAAGGATTCCTAATGGTTACATTCATGTTAATAAAGCCATGTTGATTAAATTGGTACAGCTGAAATTTTCATCCATTTGTGTTTTATCCAAAGTTGTGTTTTCCACCTTAGTAAAATAAATATATTAAATCTGATGGAGACTTAGTGAACATATTTTAGATTTTGCCTATTAATTTTTCTTAACTTGCACTACAAAAATGGAGATATAATGCTATTGTTTAGCAGCATGACCTTAATTGAAGCAGAAGTTAAAGGGCTACATGAGGCCTGAGTGGTACAAATTGTTTACCACTAGCCTAATCTACTTACCACTATCTGTTGCACTCTAGAGTATATTCTTATGTATTCTATTCTGATGTATTGGCTTAAAAATTACATCCAGAGAAGAGACAAATGGAATTGCATACCTGGCTTTGGATCTACTTCTTGTTCCTTGGATTGCAATATAACGCAATGGTACAGCAAATCCAATGTGCTTTCTCAGGATCCCATTCATGCCTAGCTGAGAGCCAAATGTTGCAGTTTTTTTGAAAAACATCATAAGAAACTGCACTTATTAGACATATTTGAAAATTGTCTGGTAGATAGTCTGATTTTTAATGGCTTAATATCAAGATTAATAAAAGCTTAGTGAGCTTAAGACAGCTTAGAAAGAAAAAAATGATCTTTCTCATTATACCCATCTTTCATAGCAATCTTATGTAAAATCCTTTTGGATGTAACTCATAAAGCCACACTGTATTAATCTTTATTAGAACAACCTTCATTAAAATATTTTCATAACATTTTGGTCACTAACTCCGCAGTATGATAATATTGCAAAGCAAAATATTTCATTTAATTGTGGAACTGATGAAATGTTTTCTATGACAGTTAATATTTTCCAGATTGCATTTTTCCTCATCACGAATTATAGCTGTTAATACTTAAGAAAACATAAGTGTAATTTAATTATCACTTATTTAATCATCTTATTTCCAGTATGCATTTGAGTAACCATGGCAACTTTTAGCCATAGCCAAATACTTTATAATTTGAATTAGAAACTGAAATAGCATATTGGGTAAAGAACTGCCATATGTATGAAGTGCTTAGGTGTCTGATCTGCATTCCACAAAAATGGCTTTCCATTGAGAGCAAGTATACAGCTATTGAATTGACTGGACCTGGTTGAAACTTAAAATAATTGCTTTCTTACCTTTGCTAATAAAATGAACATTTGTTTTTCTTGTCCTACAACAAGATGAGCAACATTTTGTAACCAAGAGTCAAAATTAACATTTTGGGGATGAATTCATGTAAGGGTCTAGGAATACATCACCGATATGTAAAGGGGTGGATTTTAAAGATAAGCCATTTTAGATTTTTGGGTTCTTTTTAAGTGTAATATGACTATTTAAAGCAGGGGTGTCAAACTCAATTTCATAGAGGGTCACATCAGGGTTGTATTTGACCTTGGGACAGCAGGGGGGCATGCTCAACTTCATTTATGTCGGGGGCACCTGTGGTGGCCTGAGTGCTCAGCCAGCAAAAATGGGCTCCCCAGCTCCAATTTCGACTGTGACATCCTTCTGCAACCCTCTGCCAGCGAAAACAGAACTCAGGAGGCTGTGGGAGGCCCTCCTGAGCTCCATTTTCTCTGGCAGAGGCACCATGAGCCAGGCATGGTTGTTTCCAGGGTGGCCCTGTGGGCCAGATCTAAGCACCCACAGGCCGGATCCGGCCCCTGGGCCTTAAGTTTGACATCCCTGATTTAAAGCATATGCTAGTTATCCAGTTTCTTGTCTCAGAATGGAAAATATCATTGCCATCAGTTTCAAGAATCAATCAGAGGGTTCATTGGGAACTTCAAGAAGAAGAATTTGAGCCATATGTAGTCATTAGACGTCAGCTCATCTTATTTCTACATTTCAGCTTGTAGAACAGTTACCTACCCCATGAACCCTTATTTAATATACTTAGTGTCTAATCTGCTATTTGAAGCCAAGTTTACCACTAAGTTAAAAATGGGTATAATGAGCATAGCAGTTTGATCTAAAATTTTAAAATTTGCTGTAGCCACACTAATTTGGTACATTAGACCAGTCATTTATACAAAAGTAATTTGCAGAATGTAGTTGCATTAAATTACCAGTGTATATATGAACCATATTTGTTATTAGCAGATTCACACAGCAATATGGACTCAGGTACATGCTTAGATGCTTAGCTCATGAATACCTTCTCTGTCACTTTCATTTTAGTACTCTAAAAATCAACACAAAGTATGTTCCAGTAATTTTAATATAGTTTTTAAAAAGAGCACCCTCTCCACTTTCTACAAAAGGCTTCCTAGTATCACCTACTGTGCATTATTACCCAATTAAGGATAGGCTATTCTTTCTAAAAGTTCTTCAACATCTTGTTACTTTAAATGACAATATTTCATAACATATTTTGATATCCTGTCTATTGAAACTAAGGAAAAGGATATATAGTTAGCAGGGTCATACACAAAATGGTTTTATTATATATCTAGATCAGTATAAATGTAGTCTATTTTATTATCTGTTTGGCAAGGTGGATTTTTGCTCAGTCAGAATTATTTGCTTATTTTTAAAATGAATTATCCAGAGAATAAATTTTGTTGATCTCTTCCAGGGCCACAAGAGCTGTAGTTCATTTGAAAACATGCAAAGTAGACAAAGCTTTTAGCTTTTCATTTTTTTCATAGCAAATATATGCCAGAGAAAAAAATTATTAGCAATTTTTTTGCCTTTAGAACACTCCCTTGGGTTATCCTGTAATCATGTCATACTATACATTGAAATATATGTACTAGATTTCTTCTCTCACACACACACCCATACACTTTTCCCCCTGGTGAAGAATGAATGCAAGTGAGAAACCATTCCTTCTGGTATTTTATCCAGACATGAATCATCTGCAAACAAACCCCTAACTTGATTTTAGCAAAGTCCTTTTTATCTCCTAGTATCAATCTAAAACAATATTGACAGTAATATACTTTTTCAAGTCATTTATCAAACTACTTAATAAAGTAGCTCAAAGGCAAGCATGGGGAATATATTATTGGGTCTCCCTCCTCCCTCTCCTTTTCACACATATTTCTGATATATAGTGAATGTTTGATTGGACTGTGACCATGCCATCTTGAGTCTAAGAACCAACTATAAATGGTTTTGGAAAAAGAGATTTACACTGCTAGAGACCATAGTACCTCTTTGCTATTCATGAAACTAGCCCTTTGGGTGGAGAATTTTGCATGAGCCTAGAGGACAAATAGCATTGCTTTCAGGGTTGGATTACTTAAAGCAGCCATATGTTTCCAATAGCTGGAAGATGCTAGTTCTGAAATAGGCATAGCTGTACTTTGTTTTAAGAAAGTCTTTATACAAAGTCTTTATAACATCATGTCTTTATAACATCATGCACAGAATCTGATACAAGAAAGGATGTTTGAATGGGACTCTAGAAAGCATATATGGTTTTTCATCTGTTCTTTTTAGATGATTTTTTCCATTTTCCCACTGTTTCAGAAATCAGAGAACCCTTCTCATGCAAACGAGCCTTTATAGATGTGCTCTCAGAAGTCCCACTGTGTTCAATGGGGCTCACTATTAAGGAAATGAGCAAAACTCTGTCTTCGTGGAAAATTTGTCATCAAACATATACTATTATCAACATGGCATTCTAATAATGGTAAAAAAAATGCAATTTGCAAAGCCTCATAATAAATTATTTTAGTGTGTGCAGTACTTGAAGGCACATCAAATCAAATCAGAGTCTAATGAAGCTGTTTGTTTAAGATATGCAATATCTTTTGTAAAAGTTTTAGTGGGAAAATAAGACCTCAGCTGATTTTAAAAATCTCCCAGCAAGCATACTGACAGAAAAGGATGATTCTATTCATGTAGTTTTTACACTGAAGCTTGAAATAAATGGCTATTTTTTAAAAATTTTCACTGTCCCCAATCATTTATCTTTTACTGAGGATAAAGTTCAGCTCTTTTCTTTATTGGGTAATATTACTCAAAGACGTCTATCTAAGATTGCCAGTGTTCACATCTTATCTGTACAAAAAACATATAAGCTGTGTGGCCTGTACAGCATCAGTTGGCTGACAAGTAAAATCCACTATTCCTTTTCCTTTTAATTGAAAAGTATGCTCAAACCTTTCTGACAGATTGTCTACTAGCACTAGATTGCATTTGAAAAGGGCTTCTTTCTAACCTAGGCTAGCCTGAAACTTTCCAAAAGTTAAACATAATTTTTAAAGTCCCCTGACTCTTAGCAACCAAACTACACAGCCAGACTCCAAAGCATTTTATAAGTAAACAGCCTTAAGGTTTATTCATGCTTGGCTCCTTATGTGTCTTCCACTATGTGGGCAGCTAATTCTAGTAAAATGTTTCCACTTGCTCTAGATTGTCAGCCAAGCCATTTCTATTATGAGGTGCTACTTTTCTAGCTTCTGGAACAAATGAACATATGACATTATCTCTTCTAGATTGTTTCACATCAGATAGCATGCAGCAGGATTGCATGTTCACATACTCATGCATCAAATATACATGAATATAAAAAGCAAGATTAGAAAGGAGAAAAATGTGTGAGAGCCTGACTTACTTATCTCTTTGTGAGGAAGCAAATGTACCAGTCCTGTTGTGGTGCTTTGCACACATATCGACTAGTTTCATAAACACAAGAATTTATGTTATTTTTTCTGCCATTGCAAAAAATATACGGTAACATTTGAGAAGTGTCCTAATAAGGGCAGAATTTTTCTTATTTATGTTTTTATCTTATTGACTAAGCCTATCAAGAGTATCTCTCTGAATCCTCTAGGCCACTTCAATGAGTTTGTTCTAGCCAATGTATTTACAGGATGAACTAGAAATCATCAGGGAAACTAATAGCATGAGATGTCCAGACTTACAGGTTAGATAAGTGCATATATGATTCAACTATTAAAGCTCTTGAGATTTGCATATCAGGGCTTCAAACTAGCAACCCACACATATTGAATGAAAACAGACTCCTGATGTGGATATCAAAAGAATTAGAAAAAGTGATAGTCTTTCTTTCTCTTGAAGTTCTGAAGCCATACTCCAAAAGTTGAATCAGTAGAGGAGATAATTTTATTTTGATAAGTCTTTCAATTTGTATTATATACAGTATTAGAGAAGTGTATATTAAGCACAAGCCAAAATGGGTAATTTTTTTCATTAAGCAGTAACTGATCTTCAGATATAGAATTTCTCAAAATCCTGGTTGGCATGAAAAAAATGACCTAGTTTATTTAAAGTAGTCATATTTAAGCTATTTTTCAAATCTGGATATAAAGCAAGACTGATCAAGTAGCATTTCTTTATTAGTAACATTATCAAGCTATACTGGTTTCATCATTATTGTTCAAAATGAAAAGTTGCCAGAGATCTAAAGCTGAAGTTCTGATACCCAATTTTTTATCGTATTCATTTAATTTCAGTAAATATTTTCCAAAGCCTGTATTTGTGGGAGTTCAGCTTTAATGTGTCAAAGTTGAGCCTAGACTGAAAATTATACTTTGTAGATTGTACTCTCCAAGTGCATTGATCTACAACTCCCAGGCCATCAACCTTGCTGAGTTGAGTTGACAGGAACTGAAGTCTGAAGTATCAGGAAGTGTCTGGATAGATTATCTAAAACTCTGAAATAAAAGTATTATTTGTTAAATATTCATTATTTCCTTTCTTACATTTTGTAGTAAGTTTAATAAAAAAGTGTTAAAATGTCAAGAACCTTGTAATAATGAGATATCATTTTCATGTTTTAGCTGTTTCCAATTATACAAAAAAAAATGTAACCAACGTTTGGTAGAATTGACTGCTGCTGCAAGTCTTTAATAGAGAAGACTTTGAAGCTGGAAAAGAAAGAAAAAACAGAGATTATTTGAAATATAGAAATAATAAAATGTAATTGGTATATTTGCACACAATTGGCAATGAGAAAATCATTAATATAGGAATTAAAAGCAATTAGTGCAGTGATTTTATATGACACAATAACTGTGTGGACCTTCATTTAGCATACAATGTGAGAGGATAAAGTAAAACTTTCCACTAGCTGCATCAAAATTGCTGGGATAATTGACTGTCATGAAGGAAATAAAAACAGCATGGTAGTAGTGCCTCATTTCTTTTGATTTCTCATCTGTTCAAAGTGCCCCCACTGAAATGGTATTTCTTGACTGAAGACTTCTACTTAGGAAGGAAATCAAATACAATGAGCTGTCTGCGAACATTTTACTACTGCAAGATTGTTGGCTTGATTCATTTAGCAAACATACGTTTAAGTTTACTTTTGCTTCAAAATAATGAAACACTTCAGTAGACATGCATAATGTAAAAGTTGGTACACAACAGCATGATTAGGAGTTTGGAATAAGGCACATTTTATAGAATTATAAAAATACACCATTTTTATTACAGTTCTTTTAACAAAAAGTTGCCATTCTTCTCTAGCATTTATGGCTCAGATCCAAAAATGTAAGCTGTGGCTATTCTTAGAATTCATTAATTTCAGTAGGACTTCAGTGTATCTAATTTCTCTGAACTGGATCTCTGGCTTTTGTATTAAGTAAGATTTCTATGATATTGAAACAAATAAGATAAGCTACATGTCTCAAAAGCAACAGCATAAATGTAGGTTGACAGCACATATATCGTTTATATCCAATATATGAAAATATTAGCTTGCCAATACAGTGAGATTTTACATAAGCATTTCAGCATCAAAATCCCAATGTTCAGTCAAAAATTCCATTTAATATTTTCATCTCTATAGAAAACCAGATTTAATAATTAGAACCAGAGCTAGATGTGATGGATTTGTTTTCCTTTACTGTCATTGCTTTTAGTAATGTAAATGTGCTTTTATCCCCATGTTTCTTCTTAGCCAGTTTAAAGTTAAGACAGAGATCCTTGTAATTCTGTACAATCTTACTTTATCCATCTGGTCTATGTATTCCTGGGTTGCTCTAAGAACGTCTCATGCAATTGAAATGAAAATCTTGGAATGGAAAAGGATGAAGGCCTAAATAATTGTTGTAACCGAAAAGATAAAGGAGAACTAACACCAAAGAACTAGCTTACCCTCACTTTCTTCAATGCTTCATGCTACAAACTGACAGCTACCTTGTTAGGTATAACAGAATAACAGAGTTGGGAGTTTTCTAGTCCAACCCCCTGCTCAAGCAGGAAACCTTATATCATTTCAGACAAATGGTTATCCAATCTCTTCTTAAAAACTTCCACTGTTGGAGCACCCACAACTTCTGGAGGCCAGTCGTTCCACTGATTAATTGTTCTAACTGTCAGAAAATTACCTTAGTTCTAGATTGGTAAAAATATACATAATATAAAATAATAAAAATAATGTAAAAATTCACTATATAATTTTGAGAAGAAAAGGCTCGAGGACCCAGAAATACTCCAATGGTTTCCAGATTTTGGACCTACACCTAAATTAGGTGGATATATGAGAGCAAAAAAACGGGAAGAGGAAGGACAAAAAGAGTAATACACCATTTTTTATTCTATTTCCTACAATAGTCCACTAGATGCCAATGGAAGTCAGCACTTTCCCATAGATGTTTCTCAATAACCAATGTTCAGAAGATGCTGCTTGTGATCATGGACACAGGAAGTAGTTGACACAGGGTGTCTTTAATGTCTTGTCAGAACTCTCATTAGGCTCTGGCAAATGAGTGGCAATGTATCAGGAAACAGGCTGTTTTCTCTTTAGCTGGGTGACCTTTAATTTACAGGGGACTTAACCATCATGTAATCTATATTTTTTATTTAAAAAAATCTTTTTTTATTAGCTGCCTTGAGAAATGCATGGGAAAGTGCAGATATAGCAACAATAAAACAGCAACACATTAACCCTACAATGACCTCAGCGCTGTTTCAATTTGCCCACCCATCTAATGCTTTCAGATCAGATCTTATTGCAGAAATTCCTTGCAGACCATTTCCAATAATGTGTCAGGTCTGAAACTCCCCCAAATATGCCATACATATGCAGGTTATGGGGGCAGGGGCAACATACATAGCCATCTAGGAGCTTACTAACTTGGAGCTTTCTAAAGTTTTGAAATATTTTTTGAATGTGAATATTTTTTTTAACCATTAGCTATTAAATAAGATCCCTTCACCGTTAATTAATATTTTAAGTTTGGAGCCTGGCATCAGCAAAAGTTCTCTTAAAGATTGTAGACTAAATCTTACTTTCCATCTGTTGGAGAGAACTTTAATATGCTACCCATTCAACTTTTCTGAGTGGCTCCACAGAAGGTGAAATTTCAACAATAATGATAGAATAATTAAGTTGCTTGCTCTAGAGCAGGGCTGTCAAACTTGTTTTCATTGAGGATAGCATCAGGGTTGTATTTGATCTTGTGGGGGTGGGTATGGCCAGGGTGGGTGTGGCAAGCTCAACATCACTTGTGTCTGGGGTACTTGTGGAGGCCCAAGCACTCTGCCAGTGAAAACAGCTCCGAAGCTCCATTTCTGGCTGCAACAACCTCCTGAAACCCTTTGCCAGCAAAAATGGAGCTCGTGAGGGCTGCACGCAGCCTTCCCAAGCTCTGTTTTTGCTGGCAGAGGAGTCATGGACTGGTCCTTCACTATTTCCAGGGCTGCCCTGAGGGCCAGATATAGGTACCCTGTGGGCCGGATCCAGACCCCGGACCTTGAGTTTGACACCACTGCTCTAGAGATTATTGTAATAAATGCATTGTGAGTTAAAATAAATAATGAAGTGAATGTTCATTATTTTCTTGCCAAAGCAAATAGAAATATTATATATATATGTTCAGCTTGGCCCTGTCTCCTATGTATATTCTATTTGTAACGACCTCGAGAGATCCAAATATTTCTCAAATATGTGATTCAATCACACTATTCCTCATATGTGTCCTATATTCCCAGTGAGATGTTATTTTCCTGTCACTATTGAATTTCAATTAGAAAATTATAGTGAAACCGGGAAAGGAAATAAGCTTCCCTCTTTTAACTTGTCTTTTTGATTTTTTTAATGGAGAAGATTTCCATTTATAATTATTTTCAGGAAATAAATTAACTTAATATGCCAATGAGTGCGACAAGTTTATATTCAAATATTGCTCTTGATTTGTTAAAAGTCTCATATAAAATGGAATATAACAGCTGTACTGGGAATGGGTGGAGTTGGGAAAAAAAGCATATGTCTATTTAATGTAATAATTTCTCCAGATGGTTGTGTAATGTGTATAGCTCCTTATTAGTCCAAAAAGTCTTTCCAAGCCAATAGAAGGTAGCATTCTGACAAGTTGGACTATTTTGCATGAACCGAAGTTTCATTATGCTAAATTTTATCAGCAGATGGCTTAGTAATGTTCTGGCTTCAATCTAGATATACTATATAGTGTGTCCTTAGATTCCATATATTAAAGAGAGGGCCAAACTCTAAGCAATAAAAGCATCAGTTCAAGAAATAAAAGCAAGAATGATGGAAAAATTCATGATGTAACATATTCTTTACATAGTTATAAATGAAGTGAAGTGCCTCCTGCATAACATCTATCTAAATATCTTTCCAAATAAGTAAAATATAACGCACAGGAGTAAGGAGGACATATGAATTGAGGAGCACTAGAGAGTTAGGACACCACACATGTGGGAGTGGAAAAGCACTTACTTATTAGTTGCCTCTGTTGAGTTTCATTCTACCCTTCTGACAGAAATTGATATCTGTCCCTAAATAGTCATCATTTTTTTTTACAAGAGAAGATAAGGGCATTTAAGAGTAGGACTATCTTGTGATTGTTGCATAAAGAATACGATTAATTTGCAAACAATTGAAAGCAATTATTTTTTTTATTGAGAAGTTGTGCTTTCTGTCCTGTGTCCCTTCACTGTTGAGCATAGGTGCAGACTGTTGGGGATGAGTCTGTGCTGTCTCTATCTCAAACTGAAGCCCAAATGGTTCCTGTAGTCTACAATTTTTTGGAATCCGTTCATACTCCTGCACCATTCAAAGAGTGTTCATTCCAAAGTGCATCGCTAAATGTCTATGGAGATTCTCAGTCATCCAGGTCCTGGTTGTCCCAAAGGTGCTTTTTCAATAGGCAATTGGACTTTCTGGTTTTTCTTTGAAGATGTTTTGCTTCTCATCTAAGAAGCTATTTTTAGAAAGTTGAGAAAGAGATAGGCAAAAATCTCAGTGATCTT
This sequence comes from Oxyrhabdium leporinum, assembly GCA_032468155.1. Classification (NCBI taxonomy): domain Eukaryota; kingdom Metazoa; phylum Chordata; class Lepidosauria; order Squamata; family Cyclocoridae; genus Oxyrhabdium; species Oxyrhabdium leporinum. The sequence continues at coordinate 300,196 of JANHFL010003035.1, forward strand.
TAAAAAAAATGCTCTCCTTTCCAATCTTTTGATTACAGACATTTGTTATATTACACACAAACACACATGGGGGGGGGGGAGAGAGTTTGATGTAGTAGTTAAGGTTCTGGCCTAGAAACCAGGAGACACTAAGTTCTAGTCCTGCTTTAGGCAAGAAAGCTGATTGGGTGACTTTGGAGCAGTCACTCTCAAGACCAAACCTCTCTTAGCCAAAAAGCCAATGGAGACCAGAGGAAAAGATGCAGAGGTATCACAGGAATATCCAGTTGCTTGTTGCTTAAATTAAGCATATACAGCAGAATTTCAGTCTTGGCAACATAAAAATATATGGATTTCAACAATTGTCATAACCTCATAATGTTAGAAAGGATAATTTATGCATTTTAAATCCAAATTCCAGCTGAATGTGCAAGTATGTATGAAAGCATTCCTCCTATTCTCTGCTTCCATAAACCCATTGAGCAAGGGTCCGACATCTTTGTCCACCATCATTAACTGCTTTTACTCTTAGAAAGTTCTTATATCATTCAGTTAGAATCTACTTTCCTGTAACTTAAATCGCTTATTCCATGTCCTACACTCTGAAAGAATAAAGAACTCATTTTAACAAATCAAATCTTTCCTTTATGTAATAAAGCAGAAATGTAAATATTCCTCATATTCTCTTTTGGCAATAAAATAGGTGAAATTCCTTGATACAACGCGATGTATTTTTCAAAGCCACATGTCTTCATTCATGGGATAACTTGAACATAACCATTGAGTCCATAGTTTATTTATTTTATTTTATTTAAAACATTTATATAGCTGTCCATCTTTTAATTAACTCTGAGTAGATTGTGAGCATTTTTTGTAATTAGTTGTAAGCAATTATAAACACCTGAATGGGCCACATAGGCCATCAGGGGCATCACATCCCTTTTGAAGTTCATAAAATCATCTCTTGCTGGTCTACTGAGACAACATGGTGAATTACCAAAAACTGACCATGAAGCTTCAATTTCTGAGGCAGGAGACATACAGTAATGTCGTATAAATTTTTAAGAGGCTGCATAAGAAGAAACACTCCATAAGAAACAGGAGCACACACACCCCACCCTAGAATTTCTGGTTTCCAAAAGGTTGTGCATTACAGAGCCAATAGAAAATTCTGCAGTTGTATTTCTAAACAAATTCTTTCTTTCTGAAGAGAAAGAAACTCAAATCTTCTTTGCCTTAAGGAAGATTTATTTACTTTAAGAACGGACTCATTTAATCTAACTCCATTTTCTATTTATATTAATTTATGTTTTTTAATCTGTTTTTAGTCACTAGTTAATGAATCTGGATGATTCCTCTGAGGATTGAGGAGGCTGAAATTTTCATAGCTGTCTGTAGTTAATGAAGTGTAGTTGTCAAAATATGCATGCTGAAAGGAGAGTGGTATCATGGGGAATACAGATACTAAGTGTTTATTGCTGTTGTTTTGCTTTTCCTTTTATAAACTAGTGTCAGATATTACTATCTGTCAGGCTTCTGATTTTTAAGCAGTAAGGGAAGTAAATGTAACACACTGGACCTGTTTGGAATATCAGTGTATCGGTTAGAAATACTCCCAGGTGTAAAAATGGAAGACTGATCCAGGCCAAGCAAATACAGAACAACTCTTAAAATGGGTAAGATAATTCTCTTTTTTTTTTAAAAAAAAAAGGAGTTTATACAATGGCCATGTTGATAGAATGGCTGCCAGAAAAAATTGAGCACTCAACACTTTATCTGAGTCTGAAATGGCATTCTTGTAAATAAAGGTAATATTTATAGACAGGTAGATTGTTTAATGTATCTTAGCTTCTTATATTATTTTTTAGAATTAAATAACTCTCTAGAAATTTAAGTGGTGGATAAAATGTCCATGCTGACCATTTATATATTAGACTGAAGATAACTGTTTCACTTGTGCTCCGAACCTGGGCATGGAAAATTAGATTGAGAGAATACATGACTTTCTTTAAATCTCACTTTTTCCCATCACAAAATGATAGCGAATCAGCCTTTCAAGGAACACTGGATCAAGAAAAAGACGACACAGAGATTCCAGGCATGTAAGTAAACAAAGGCCTGCCCTGTTTCATACTAAATGAAATTGAAGCTGGTTTGTTTGCTTGTTTGTATCCTCCTTTATTATTCATATAAATAACTTAAGACAGCAGGGTGACTTTGGGCCAGTCCCGCTCTCAGCCCAAAGTCATCCAGCCAGTTTTCATGTTTAAAGTGGAACTAGAATTCACAGTCTCTTGGCTTCTAGACTAATGCCTTAACCATTAGACTCTAACTTATTCATAAAACTTATTAATAAAACTTTTATTATTTTTAACTATTGTTAGTAAGAAATAACTTTGTTCTCTACATTTCCCTTCTATAATACAATATTATAACAATTTTATTTGCTGAATCTCTCATTTGGGCTTTATTAAAGCACTAGTACTATCCCTTAACAACTCAAATAGCCATTACTTTTGATGCATAGTTTTGTGTCCTCATGCTGCCTTTGCAAATGTGTTTGAGACCTCCATGGTTTTTAATTTCTGAATCTTCAGTGTAGTATGAAGAATAAGAAGCTACCTCTTCTGATGCTCAGAGGAAAAGTCATATTCCACCTCTAATAAAACTTTGACTTTTGAAGAGACAATTCCAATATAGTAAACCTATTTATGGTCTTCTGGAATAGCTCTAGAAGCATTTTTTTTCCAAAAATAGAAGTTTAGCTAAATTGTTAGTCCTTAAACTGGTAATCAAAGGTAGGGTTATGTGATCACCAGGATTTCAGCTATAAATTTCTAGCTGCACAAATCCTGACATTAAATAGAAGTTAGAGAGAAAACATCTCCCATTCATTCATTGCTATTTCTAGTGCTCATTCGGATTTTTGCAGCCCTAACTTTGGGTATACAATAAATGGACAACAAAGTAAGCTGTCCTCAGAAGGTCAAACTGTGTATGATTGGAGGGACTTCAAACATATAATATGGTCTCCCTCTGCCTGTTCTACTTTGGTTCCCATATGGATGGCAAACTTCTGATGAGCATCTTCGCCCATATTCAGCTGTGCTTCCAGCTGTTTTTCCGACATTCTCTGTCAATAAGAAGAGATTGTGGACTGGGAGAAATAAATAGAAGATTAATCCCGTGGGCTCTCTTTCTGCCATTGGTTTTCTGAAAAGAAGGAAGATTTCCACAACATATGGAATGTGGACTTTCACTGGTCAAGATCTTCATCAGTAGCCATGTCACTAGAAAATCTCCTCATCTGAGGTGTCACCAAGATTAGGAATAAACATTATCTTTTCTTCATTGGAAAAATTCAGCTAATGAAATAGACAGTAACCTCCAAGCATAACAAGTAATTTTCTCATTAATAGTTAAAGATCTATAGCAGATATTGCCTATTTTAAAAACTATGATCTTTCAAAATGGCCCTATTCAAACTTGCATTTTAAAATAAATTGATTGTAGCGAATTTTCCCCTTGACATCCTAATTGGTTAATAATCTCATGGTTAATGTCTGTAACCCACAGATGTCTGCACACTAATCTTCAGTAACTGTGGCTAATTATATTTCATTTAATGAATGCTGAGTCACAGTTAAAAACTCTGCAGCACAAATTGGCCTATACAGCAGCAATTCGTTTTAGGGGATGAAAATAACCAAGAACAATCTTTTCAGGGCAGATGACTGATTAGGCTCTTTTTTCAAAACCAAGTTGCCCTGTAATTTTTTAAAATCCTCTTCCAATTAAAAAAAAAACTGCGTTCCAACTTTCTCTGAAAATGTCATAAATGTTATTGTTAAATCTGGAGGATGGATGAAACAAAGTAGAATCTTGTGCTAAAACTTATGTTACTGGACTTTGCAATAATAATTAGAATACGTTTAAATGTTTCTTTATCAGAAATGTAATATATTACAAATATTGATATTGAAAAATGTTTTCCTGTAATAAATGAAAGACTGTCATTCAGAGGAAAGGGCATCTCTGGTGTAATTAGGGATTTTTTTAGGCTAAAAAAATGACTTTTGTTTTTAAATAGAAATGGATTGTAAAGCATAAAGCAAGTATACTGCATAGTCCTGAACAGAAGTAAGCTATATTTAGTAATTTTCTTATTAAATGTGATATTAGATGATATATTCTTTTGATTATTTGCAGTACTTATTTATGCAAAGTATGTTACAAATGATAATGTAAGATCTCTGTGTAAAGAGTGATTTCTTTGTTTATTTACACATGCAGCAAGATGAAAACACAGCAAGAGAAATCCACAAGGAAAGTAATTTCTTCCTGATCCAAATAGGGGATTTCAGCACCGAAAGTCACATTGGGATAATTCGTGATCATAAAATGTGCAAGATTTTGAATCATTGAGAAGTTATAATAAATAAATAATAAATAAAGCCATCTAGAATCACCTTGTAATGGGAGATGAGTGGCATAAAATTTTAATAACTAAATAAAACAAAAAAAACAAAAAAAGGTAGCCTTAGGCTAAGTCCTATGGCATTTGGAATAGTGTTCTCAGAGCCTTAGAGCTAAATAGATTTCCACTCAAAGATGTGAAAAGGGATCTAGTCTAAGGAAGGGGAAAGATGACATGAATTGTTCTTCCCTCAGCCATCAAATGTAGCTTTTCTGGCATCAAAAAAAACCAAAATCAGAAGCAAATTGCAGTGCTTCTGTAAGAGATCCTCACCATCTTTCCAGCTACTCTAACTCTTAAGATAAATGTAAAAGAATAGATGATCTGGTTCAAATTAATTTTTTCCTCCTTCTCCACCCCACAGGGAACTGAAGGCTGTTCTACACTGTTCTACACTGAAATTAGACTTTTCCAGGTTTCAGGGTATACCTAGAACTCTCCTTAGATTAATGAAAGAATGAAGAACGAAGAAATACATTTAATTTATCACATTTTGACATTCCCCATCTCACTCATAGAGTAAGAAATAGCAGTTGCTTTCTTATGTTTTAAAATACACTATTCCAAAAAGTGTTTATGTGATACCAGGCTTCTTTAAATAATTCATATTCGTTCTGGAAAGCAGAAGCTAGATAGTTATTATATTTACAAAACTGGCAATAACATGCTAGGCTCAGAATGTCAGAAGAAATTATATTTGTTATCTGTGGTTGAAAATTTTGTACACTGCTCAGTATTAGAAGATGCCCATGGTACAACGGATAATGTACACATTAAAAGCTTTTACAGTTTGCAAATGGTTTCAAAAGAAGTGAGCAACTGGAAACAGAATTTGCCAAGAAACTGACAGAAGATAATGAATACATCAAGTTTTTTCTTGATGTTTGTTGATATCTATCTTTTTTCTCTTTGATATGTGTCTGATATTAAGCTATTGGAAACCCCTGGTGGTTCAGCTTAGCATTTATTAATGGGCATTTGTTGACCTGTTAATCAGAACCTTCAAGACCCCTTGACTTTGAGGGAGAACATCCCAGGCAGGATTCAAGTAATACCATTACTATTTTCAAGCACCTGAGTCTTTTCAAGCCATCTCTGCCTTTCTCCCAGTCAGCTGCAACAGCTATTATGCTGTCTGGAAGTCATTAAAGCCAACGCTCCAGGCGCTTGCATGTGGACTCGTGCCATTTGGCATCTTTTGCATCTTTCTTCTTGCAAAGTGATGAAGCAGTAAAGAAATGTGGATGACTAAAGCCAGATGAGAGCACTGGTAGGCACTATGGCTAATTTCAGAAAATTCCCTCTGAATGGTTTTGATAATTTTTATGACTGTGGTCACCTCCACATGTTCATTGGTTATTATCACTTCATTTATGCTGCATCTAGAACTGTTTTAAAGCAGGTGTTCTCTGATTCATATTCTCTCCATGAAGCAGTTCCACTTGAGCTGTAGGATTTTACGCTTTCTAAAGTAACTAGTTGAGTACTTGCTAAGAGAAATAATCCTCAGCTAAGGGAAAAAAATTTCCAGTATGAGCTTTAGCTCAGAATAACAAGCAAGTAAACATTTTGCTGCTTTCCAACTCATTCGAGAGCAAAAAATAAATAAAAATAATTCTGGCAATTTGTTGAAATAGACATTTGGATTTCTGTATGAATAATCTTTTCTCAGCAAACCAAACCAAAATATGCTAGAAAAATATATTTTTATTTCTTTTTTAAAATTTCTAATCCCTGCTGGCACTGGTTTCCATTTCATGCAGGCTTATCAAAATCTGCTTTGATTTTATTAAAACAATTTAGTAAAAAGTAGTTGCAAGAGTACAAGTGTATTTGATGCCAATTCCTATAGCAAATGAAAAGGAAGTAAAAATATACCATTTGGAAACATCAAAGAATTAAAAGTTACCCTGACTAACTCAATTGTGGTTTACTCAACCCAATTTTCTGGGTTTACACAACATGTTGAATGATAAGCTAAACACATAGACTGGATTCACACAATACACTTAACTGATTTCTGATTTAGTATGTTACACAAACACATTGGTAAAAATTGAGAAATAAAACTGTACCTGAAAATTTCAGGTATAGTTGCATTAAGGCTTCCTGGGGATATCAGATCAACCTTTACATTTATGTAGAGTGGCAGAGTGGGGGAAGAACGTGAATACTGCAAGTGTTGTTATTTTGAGGGAGAAACTAGAAATGCTTCCATTCATGCAATTATTCATGTTTACTCAAGAATAAATCCTACTGAATATCCAACTGAGGAATACAGTAGAACAGCTGTTTCAGGAGAACAGAGAAAAGAGTCTTTTCTATGGCATCATCTAATTGCTGAATTTCTTCCCTAAGGAGATTTATTTTATTATTATTATGTATTTATTACATTCAGAAAGCTAATAAATAATTTGTTGTGTTGAACTTGATTTTTATTTAGTTTTAAACAGAAAGTTAAATATAGTTGGAATTTTATTTGACATTCAGTTTTTAAAAGAGATTCACTCTTTTGTATATTTATAAACATATAAAATTATATATTTTTTTGAAGATGTAATTAATTTAATTAACTTTAATATAATACAGTTCACAAACATTATTCTACATCTCAAAAGTCATCCTTAATAAAAATTAATTTCTCACACTTCAGCAACACTTGAACTTTGTGTATGTATGTGTGTGGTTTCTCTAACCATAGCTGCTGAAATTATATGCACAATTTTCTGCTACTTTACTGGCAGGACCCATAAAATATTGAATTGTATGTTTTAAAATAGGCTTAATATTGTTCTTTAAAAACTGTGTAAATTATATGACCCATACTTTAAATACTAGTATTGCCTAGAAATATTAAAAATTTTGTCATTTTGCATAATTGCCCAACCTGATACAATAATTTAATTAATCAAATGTATATATTTTCCCTATCAAAAACATTTATCCTTTTCCTTCCTTTTCTGCTCTTCCTGTTTCAAAGGATATAATGATGCTGCACAAAAATCAGTGTAATGGAGCAATCAACATACAACTTTATGTAAAATGTCAAAACAAATAGGAAGCACTTAGCCTTGCACAAATTTTTGAAAAGGAAGTTTGGTTGCTATGCTCAGAAATACCTATGTTTTACACAGCAATTACCAAATGTATCTCTGCTATAGAATTTGGTCAATGAAGTGCAAGATCTTAAGTCATGGGCAACCACAGGACAAAATTAACTTTTTAGACTGGAAAGCAGTATAACATTGGCTGGATTCAAACATGATAAGCTAGAGAATCTGTTTGGTCTAATGGTTAAGGCAGTAGACTAGAAAGTGGGAGACCATGAGTTCAAATCCTGCCTTAGCCTTGAAAGCCAGCTGGTTGACTTTGAGCCAGTCAGTCTCTCTCAAACCAGCTCACCTCATAGGATTCTTGAAGAAGGCACTGTTTGACACCTTGACTTATTTGTAAAAATAATAAAAGTAGGATATAAATAAATATCAGTGGCCTGTCCTATGAAATAATGTGATGAAAGCACATGACATGTACATTGGCTTGCACTGTGTCTCATTTCAGCTCCATTCTGTTGTTGTTCAAACATTGGGTGGGCTTGACTATAGAGAGGACCCACTAAATTTGCTGGAGCAGGCACTGTGACTAGAAAATCTGATTGTGCAGAGTTCCAAATCACATTCAAGAGGCTTGTCTTTGGAGATACATCGCACGTATGGCAACACCATCTTTCCTTGGAATGTTAGGTTAAAAGAATAATGGACAAGAATGGTAGTTCAATGAAAGCAATACAGGAATGCTATTTTTGTGTTCATTGTTAATTTACATAAAAGATAGGTGTGATTAGCAATACTTTGTGAATTAGCATTAGACTTATTATGTTTGAATTTATTTCTACAGCTTCTATTTTGTTTTCTGTTTTTGTTGCTGGGGGTTATCTATAATGTCCTATTAATATGCAAAAAGTATGCAACATCTGAATATCATTCATTGACACATTTAGTTAAATTTACCTCTAGCAAGTAGACATTTTAATACTACAGATTATAACAGAAGTAACAACATACCATCATGCAGCAATTAACTTTCATTTTTTCCCTATAGGGATTACCGATAGTGTTACTCCTGCACAAAGAGAATAAAAAATATTGAAAACATTTCCCAGAAACATATTAGCTTATTTGCTTTCTGCCCAAGGAAGCTGGGATGAAAATCATTTTCCAGTTTCTGATTCTACAAAGTAGCAATAGCACTTAGATTTATATACTGCTTCGCTGTGCTTTACAGCCCTCTCTAAGCAGTTTATGGAGTCAGCATATTGCCCCCAACAATCTCAGTCCTTATTTTACCAACTTCGGAAGGATGGAAGGCTGAGTCAACCTTGAGCATGATGAGATTCGAACTGCCAAATTGCAGGCAGCTGGCAGTCAGCAGAAGTAACCTGCAGTACTGCCTTCTAATCACTGCACCACCATGGCCCAAATCTAGTAAAAATGTCCCTGGCATTTCTCAAAGTGCAAGAGAATCCCTTTTTATTAACAACATAACCTGAGGTTGACAACATCAACAAAGTAATTAATCAAGCAAGTTTCATTGAAATAATTAATGACTGAAGGGCAGGACATCATTGAAAAAATGTAGACTTCATTTCTCTGGTGCGTAGTATAGATTTCTCCGGAATCCCCAAATCTGGTGCAGTATGGCAGTGCCATCCTTTGGGAGTACCCTCCTCTGACAGTGCCATCCTTTGAGATGATCTGGGATTTTGGGATGCAACAATCTTGCTCTTTGCTGAGGCTTCAGACTGCTGGGCTGGTAAGAAGTAGCGAAAAGGGGGTGAAAGGAGGAAAAGAGAGAAACGAGATCATTAGCATTTAGTGACATTTCCTTTGAAATTGAGCATTCACTTTTATTTTTAAAAAATGTTTTTTTCCCATAAGCTATTCACAGAAAACAAAAACCACCCCACATCTCACCCCACAGCACACATGCTGTATAGTAGTACTGCACTACTGACCCTTCCCAGGTACATCTCAGACACAGAACCTAGAAATCATTTGCAATTGTCATAAAGATATATTTTTAGATATGCTTTCCTGCACACAATTATTATTGTTCCTGTTGTAATTGTTATTATTTTAGTTGATTTGCTTTGGTCATGATAGTCATAGAATATTGCAATAATGTTCCTAAACCATATAATGAGTGAATTTGATTAGATCCAAAGAAATTTAAGTGGAATTCAGCTAATTGTTTCAGATTTTCATGTTCTTGTTGGAACATTGTTATTTCTTTTCTGTTTCTTTTCCTTTGAAAATATATCAGATGGACTTATGTGGAATTTGTCTTCTATCCAGGGACAGAACAGGCCCTCTTAATTTTATATCCAACATTGCTATTAACTCAGATGCTGTAATGTTATTCAATATTTAAGATTACCATCGAATCCATTCATAGATTAGAACACTTTTAGAATTATTTTTAGGTGACACCTGTATTATATGATTTCATCAAACATAAAATAGGTCTTTTAATGTTTTTCAAATAAGGGAAGAACAAAATGAGAAATAAACAGGAAAGTTTCATCAGTATAATTGTATTTATAAGCAAAAACTTAGTCATTTGTATTACAGGAAACTTTCCCATAGATGCTTGGCAAATTACTAACCATTCTACATTCCAAGATATTGAGGCAAACTATTTCCTATGTTGCATATTTTGTTGTCCACATATATACAGGATATATATTTTCTGATACTTTATTTAAACTTAATTTGTATATCAGTGATTGCATGACCTCTGTAAATGCCATACATGTCCTATATTAAAACATAGAATAAACTTGTGCACATATAGAGCCACCATGGTTCAATACTTGCAAATCAATTTCACCAGCTAAGTGACATTAAAGAAAATAATGCCAAACTAAAGAGAGAATGTCAAATATAGAAGGTTATGATTTGCTATATGGTTGGCATGCATATTTAATATATGGAAAAAAGGAGGATAAGGCTTTCAAAAATCACATATTAAGAAATGC
>JANHFL010003035.1:310785-322431 GCA_032468155.1 Oxyrhabdium leporinum
ATACTGTTCTAAGCAGAGCACTCTTTCAGCATTTTCTCCCACAGTGATGATATTTGGATATTTTCAAGGCTGATAATTTGGAATGGAGCAATAAGTATGGATGGAAAGCAGATCCCCAACCTTGTATCCTCCTTACTGATTCTTTGCAGAATTTCTGTTTCCCATAAATAGTTCCTGGCTGAAACAAAGAAACAGAAACCTACTGGGGTGCTCTAAAACTTATTCCAAAAGTATCTAAAACATATTTTTCAAATGGAGAAGAGGAACATTTGAGGAATGGGTTCTTTTCACATTTCTATACAAACCATTCCTCCTCCTGCAAATTATGAATTGAAGCAAGGCTATCCATTCCCTCGTTGGCACACATTTGGAATGTGTATTTTTCGAAATGAGTTCATACAAGGTAGTCCTCAACTTATGACCAGTCACTTAGCAACAGTTTGAAGTTACAATAGACCTACCAGAGAGGGCTACCTATGACCCAGATTCAAAGTTCTGACATTCCCACCCCCATGGTCATGTGACCCAACTTTGAGTGCTCAGCAGCCAGGTCACATTTATAGTGTTTGCAGCATCCCATGGTTGTACAACTGCGATTTTGCCAAAACGCAGCATTTACTTTTGGTTTTTGGCCAGACTGCACCCATAGTGAACTATTGCTTCACTAAATGACCACAATGTTTGCTCAATGAGTACAGTAAAAAAAGGTCATAAAATCGGGTCAGTTTTGTGATAGATCCTTTTTTACAACCATCACAAGTTATGATCATGATGGGCAGCTCCATTACGGTCATAAGTCAAGGACTGCCTTTAAAGGAATATTTGAAAGAAAATATGTAAATTATGTATTTAAATATCTAGTGCTCTGTCATGCAGGATAAGCAAAAAAAAATGCTGAAAGGGGATACAATCATTGTAAACAGGTAATAGTATTATGGAGAAGAAACAGATTGATATGCAGCTCAGCTTTTCCTAATACGGTCTCTCTTCAGATGTGCCAGCACAGCAACTCTCCTAATTCTGAGACTGTCTGGTCAACTTGTGGAAAGATGAAACTGGGGCATCACAGTCTTGCAATGGACCACTGCGGCAGTGTTTCTCAACCTTGGCAACTTGAAAATGTGTGGACTTCAACTCCCAGAACTCCCCAGCCTCAATTCTGGGAGTTGAAGCCAGACCTTGCATTGTGATGTCACAGTATGTTTTCCATTTTATTGTCATTGTAATTAAATATGTATGCAATTTCAATTTATATTTAATCTAGTATAAGCACCCTAGGACTGATCTGCATAAGTAGAACTTCATGATGAAAGATGGAAGTTTAATGTTTTATTCTGGAAATCTCCCACCCCACCCCCCAATCTGTTGAAGTTTAAAAACAATACAAAACAAATGGGCTATGATTTTTTAATAGACATACTGTATATTTTATACATCATGTAGTTCGACTCAAAGGGTCATCAGTGTTGATTTTATTTTTATTCTCCTTCATTTAATGAGTTTAACATAACCTTGGCAAAAAAACAACAAGCTGGGAGATAGTTTAGATTGAAAGGAATGGCTAAAGCCACCCACCTATAATAGAAAAGAGGTGAGAACACAAATGCCTTTTCAGGAGCATCTGCAGAGGGCAGGTGAGTTAACATAGGAAGCACATAAAAAAGAGCAGGATTTGGATTCCATGTTGAGGCAACCTGGCCTCTATTAATTCAATGCTCAAATAATTCAATGGCTCTGTTAGCATTGGTTCATAAGGTAATCATAATGTCTAGAACAGGAGTGTCAAACTCACATAGTCATGGCGGCATCACGTGACATATCGGGACTTTTCCCCCCTTCGCTAAACTGGGCGTGGGCATAGCTAGCATATGACGCATATGACGAACATATGGCGGGCCACGAGTTTAACAGCCCTGGTCTAGAGCGATAACTAAGCAGTTTGAGGATGATTTGTAGACTACTGCTTAAGTAAAACCTTTAAAGTGCCAGTTTGAACCTTATCACAGTTTAGGATTCTACTATGTGCAGTACATTTTTTGTAAGTTTACAAATGCCAGGGATTGTTGAGAATCTTATTCTGTGACATTTAGAAACTAAATGATTGTAGACTTTTCAGTTACATTATCACTTTATTGTTATATATATAGCAAAAAGCAAAGTACAACATTACCATAACTTGAAATTTTGAGCCACACAAATGTTATTTTAGGGTAGTCTTAGTTTCCCCTAAATTGCAGATTTTGTGTCTGAAAAAAAAAAAAAAGCTCTGACTTGACTTGTAAAATGAAAAATGCTGGAACGTAAACCAACTTCAAAATCACCAGCTGTGCTCTGGAAGTCCTTATGAACATTTTTAAATGGCAGCGACAAGGTTATAGAAACAAAGAAGCAACAGAAATATTATTTTTCCTGGGTCCCCATATGTTTATCAAATGATTCCAACTAAAAGAATTGTGCTAGCAGTTGTAAAAAGCAGGAACTGAGCAACTGACACAGCTGGAGCTAAAGTGGATTGCATGCCTTAGTTTCAAAACAGTCTAAGATAAAAGATAACATGGCTTTTAAATGATTGCAATCGTCTTGTAAAACTACTTGGGGAAAATCACTAGCTAGCCCCAATGGAACAAAAGACCAAAACTGTAGGCAAACTGTCCAGAATGGCAATGCTCATTATTTATTGGACAGTAGTTTCAATTTAACACAAACTGGGAAATACGGAGGTAAAATATACATGAATAGGATCTTTAGTCGATAAAGACTAATTTTCAGTATTAGTTACTGAGAGGGTAATCAAACATTACTATTTCTTTTTTTCAGTTCAAATTTATGTTGCGTATAATAGGTAACAGAGGAATAAAATAAAAATAAATTCAGTATACAACATTTGCTTACCTAGATTATTACATAAATAGAATATAAATATTGGTAAATGGCATTTCAATATTGGGCTCCAGTCCTGTATTTCTGCAGTAGTTTGTAAGTTTGGCACATATTTTCAAAAACAATGCCTAAGGAACTCTTCATAGACCATGCTAATATTACATTCTTAACTGAATGATGAATACAGGGCTGATGAATGGAAGATGTGCAAATGCTAGGAACATTTAACACAGACACAGCTCATCCTGACATAGAGGTGTATGTATATTTGTATCATTTGTATCATTTTGTATATGTATCCATGACTGGGCCAAAGAGGAAAAATGAATAAATAGTCATGCCAGTCAGAAATAGAATGTCAAAGATTTGGATACAGAAAGTATTGCTATCACTTTTTTGATGTAGTCATATTATTTCCTGATTCAGCTGTGATTGATGGCCACCCATGACCTTCACAGGGTTGAGCCTATTTGGATAGTCTGCCCCAGATGCCTCATGGATCTGGTAGGCACTTGGTGATTCTCCCAACAATTTGACAAATGAATCTGTCAAGGGCTAGTTCACTACTAGTGTTAAACCTTTGAAAAATTGCTCCTGAGCATCCTCTCTGTTGGCAGATTCTGAGTGGCCCCTTGGTTTTCAGGGGAGCAACACTAGAGTGTAGGTAGAGGAGGATAAAGAATGAATCTGATCAATAAAGGATATGTGGCCAGGCTTGGGCCATCTCCAGACAATAAAAGAGAAGTATTCTTGCTTCTGTTTTCTTTCTGCTCTAATGAGCTGTTCTTCAGCAGCCTTATTTACAGTGGTTAATTCCCTGTTGAGAAGGAACCAACGGTAAGACCTTCCTCCCAAATATACTTTGCTGGTGGAGGTGTTCGTTTGAGTCATGATTCCCTATGGGCAAATTACAGACTGACTATTGCCAGATTATCTTGGACTGTTTTTGGCTCGTGATTTCTGAGGAAGTGTTCTCTGGGACTATGTTTAGCCTCAATCCTTCTCATTACTGGCTTCTTTGAGCAGCTGGAGATAGTATGGCTGGGAGTGGAAAGAAAGGAGTTCCTTAGTTTGGGAAATTGTCAGTACCTCTTTGCAGAAGGCTGGGTCTTAAAGGAGACTGTGGTATGCCGTTCTTAACTTGCCTGGATCCCAAGATGTTAGATAATTATTGGCAATGTCTCACTTTCTTTTTGAATGAAAGTTCTTGAGATGGTAATGATGAACTAAGTACAGATGAAATGGATTGCCACTTGTCAGTCAGACTTCAGACCTGGCCATGGGACACAGTCAACTTTGGTTGCACTTCACTGACATCTGGATGTGCACCTCTCCTGGTTCTCTTAGATTTCTTTAAAACTTTGATACCATCAAAAATGTTGTCCTTCTGCACGAACTTTGTCTTGTCCTTCAGTCATTAACAGGACCAGAAGACTAACAGAACCAGAAGAACCTGAACTCAGTCCCTATAAGGATACCACAGAGGACCGAGTATTGATGGATTCCAAAAGCCAGAAGTTTATCTATTCAACCATTTGTTAATAAAAACATGTGCTAGAAAACATATTGCACACAGTTTGTGGAAAAGGCATGGGCACAATGCATAAGACACACACAGTCAAAATACACAATGCATCACACACACACAATGCATCCCACACACACAGAGTCAAAATACTGAACAGTACTTTTTAGGTTCTATTAAGTTCTATAATTATTGTTTAGAAATAAATTCATAGACATGGACATGACTGTGTCACCCATAAGGACAACTTCAACAATTCTCTTATAATGAAAACATTTATACTTTAGACAGTTAGATGCATTTTTTCTAGGAAACCAATAGATCAGAGTGACTGTATAGACAGAATTCTGTATAGACAGAATTCTAGAATAATAAATGATTTGGGTGAATGATTCACTAGAAATTGAGAATATACAGGGCACAAAATGAATTGGTAATAATTTGCATGTATGTATAGAAATCCCCCAAGGAGTTTGGGCTCAGAAAGAACTTATTCACTACATGAACATTTAGTTTAAGACAGTGGAAAATGCCACCACAGACTGCATATAAAACATGTTAGAGTTCCTTTGTTCTCTAAACACCATAGAAGAAAGGTTGCATAATAAAGGAAAAATGATAACCATTCTTGTTTAAAAATTTTGTGTAACACTCAGTGAATTACGTTGGCTGTAGGTAGAATTGGAAGTCAAGTCTGAGTAAAATGGTTAAGTATCTAGACTTCATTTTTACAGTGAAGACAATAAAATATATGTAACATCCTCTATGTTAATATATATGAATGCAACTGTAATTTCTGATTCCATATATAAAGGATAGATAAATTGTCAGATGGATAGATATATTCAATATTTTTTCCCAGGGAGTTTTGTAATCCAAAAGGGATTCAAACAGTGCACATACAGTCCTTTGTAAGCTTTGGGGTAGCTCAACATTGACATATAGTATTATTGCAGTCATCCATGTTTCTTTTGATTGCCATATTATTGCACATGTTGCCCTTCTCTTCAGAAGCTTATAAAGTAAGATATCTGTAGTTCATTTCTTTAGAAACATTTAGAAACAAATGCAATGTGTAAGTTATAAAATGAGTTACTTCTATTTATAATTCTGCCATAATTGTCCATAAACAAAGTTGGCTTTATAATACAACAAATATATTTTAATCACTATAAACTTGCTCAACATGCAATCCTTCTCTTAGTTGGAAGCATCTCTGTTATCTATATGTTTCAAATCTTTTGGAAAAAGTCAGCTCAATAATTCCACTGGGGATTTTTGAAGCTTACTTTCTAATTACAGTTAGTAATTATTAAAATATTCTCATTTACTTTACAGCAGATGGAAATCAAAGAATGAAAGGCTACTTTTTTTAATCAGGAAGGAGGCCAGTGTGATTATTCATTTGAATTAAAATTCCAGTTTGATGCTTGTAATAACATAAGAGCACATATAACTTGGAGCAACTGGATCAAAAGACATTTTATCTCTGTTGTTTAGAACTATATCAGAGAACTATTCTCAGATCTATTTTGTCCTTGGGGAAAATAGTCTTATAATGATCATGGTTGGTACTATTAATAGTACTATGGTACTATTAATGTTGATTAATTTCAGACTAAATCCAGATCTTGGTCAAATTATTTGCTCTGAATGTTCATATTGCATTCTTACCATCTATTCTTACCATTTAACAAAATAATGTTTTTCTTTGGAGCATATTTATTCAAAATGCTGCAATTTTTCTCAAACCTTATCGAATATCATCATTCATTGCAGCATAACATGAAGCTGTCAGCAGCCTTTGAATTCCTAATTTCTTGTGTACTCACAATAATCTAGGTTATCTCAATTCATATTTCATAAAATATGTACATTTTAGTCCTTCCATGCACAATTAAGCCTGTAGCTTTACTTCTCCTGCATTTATTTATATCAATTCTACTCCTGAGACTGAGATATTTTCATTGAGATCTATTACATATTCCCCTTTATCTTACTTTCATAAACACACAACATAACATGCTTTCTTTCACTTCATTCATTGGTTCATGCTCTTACAAACTTGCAACCTGGCATACGTATGGTCATCACCAGTTTGTCACTTTAATGTTAATGTCCACCACTCATCATGGCTGAGACAACTGAGGTTTACACATAAAGGTTTTTAATAAGATAGAGAAGAAGTAGATTTGTCGTATCCTCATATACAGCATTTGCTGTTAATGCTAAAGAAAGCACCAGTTAATCTGCACATTTTTCCAGGGTGCTGAAAATGCTCATATTATTTTAGGCAAACTAGGTTCTTAAATCTAGAAACTACCTTACATGACAGGTAATTTAGACTACTGCCATTGTAGGCATATCATATGAATATACTTCTGCATTCTTAGGCTTCTTATTCACAGGTTGTGCTACCATTTATTGAAAAAAATCAATGGCTTAAATATATTTCAATTTTATTTACTTTGTATAGAAAATATGTCCATTTTCACTGCTGGAATCTTGCTGTCTTGCAGTTCCTTCGGCTAGGAATCAAGCTATTTGCATGCTAAAAACAACATTATTTCCAGGATACTGTCATATAAATGCATGGTGGGTAGTGGTTCATGTTGCCTTGATAATAATGGGTGACTCTGACTAAATCCTAGGTAGGTGCTTTAAATTAACAGATCCATGTTTCATGTTATCTATGGGGTCTCCATGGTTCATAAACACAGTGTTAAATGTTTATCCCTCACACCCAGAAAACTTCTCTTTTGAACCGTGTAACATTTTAATTTCTAGGTAATAAATGCAATCTATGTTCACAGTTTTCTCCATAGAGCCTCAAGTGAGAAAATAGCTAAGATGATGTTCTTTTTGTGTCAGTATCTTGCCTATAGGCTACTTTAGCACTGCATACATCCTCTAATTATATGAGCTTATTTGGCAGTATATAATATTTTCTACTAAAACAAAGCAAAAAAGACAACCTGGCTGGTATTGAAAATAAGGAATTAAGTGGGGCCTTATGGGATTTATGCAGACAAACCTACTACTGGCAAGAACTCAATGCCTCCTTAATAGAAATAAAATAACACTGTTAACCAGGAAATGACATTAAGGATATAGTATGTGTTTGTGTGCTTGTCTGTCTCTCATGGATTTATTTTTGTCTTTTCATTGAGAACATGAATGTCAAAGTTCAGCTCCAAGTGAGAATTCACATTCAGTGGACACTTACCAAAGAAGAGAGATCAATAGTCCTTATAGTGCTGGAAGTAAGAAAAAACCTACAGTATTTGAGCAACTAAGGGGTAAAATTATTATTTTCATATGTGAGAACATAGTCAAATCTTGTTTTTGACTATAGATTCAAACAGAACAGAACAGAATAACAGAGTTAGAAGGGATCTTGGAGGTCTTCTAATTCAATACCCTGGTCAAGCAAGAACTCCTGTATCACTTCAGACAAATGGTTGTCCAATCTCTTCTTAAAAACCTCCAGTGTTGGAACATCCACAACTGAAATTTCTCCTTGTTTCTAGGTTGGTTCTCTCCTTCATTACTTTCTCTCCATTGCTTCTTAACCTGCCTTCAGATGCTTTGGAGAATAGGTTGATCCCCTCTTTGTGGTACCCCCTTAGATATTGGAACACTGCTATCATGTCACCCATAGAGCTTCTTGTCATTCCTGCAATCATTCTTCATGTTTTAGCCTCCAATGTTTGTAGCCCTTCTCTTTACGCTTTGTAGAATCTCAACATCTTTTTTTACATCTTGGAGACCAAAACTGGATGCAATATTTCAAGTGTGGTCTTACCAAGGTATTATAAAGTGGAATTAGCACTTCATGTGATCTAGATTCTATCCCTTTATTAATTCAGCCTAGGACTGTGCTGACTTTTTTGGCAGAACAAAGGATAGAGAGTTTTTGGACCACTTCTGCAGGCCTGTTCCAACACTTTCAATTGCCAGTTACTTTCCTTCATGTGGTAGGCTTTTCTGGGCATATTCTTATTTGGGTACATATACAAATTTCAGCTGAATTTACATAAACAAAGCTAAAGCCTCAGACTACCCATGCATGGACTCATAACTCACAACTTTAAAATATTTTTTCTTACCATTAAATACCTTCTAGAATCTCTTTTCCCAATAATGCTACAATGACAATGACTTGAGTTGCAAACAGAAATTTACTGGTTTGAAACTTGACAGATTTTTAAAATTACTATTTTCCTTTTTTCTGTTTCTTTTTAAATTGCTGATATTCCTGAATGATCTCTTATAATTAGATATGTTTTCAAGAGTTGCTAGATACTGGTATCATTCAGAATTCTATTACAGGCAATCCTCAACATATGACCATTTGTTTAGCAACTGTTTAAAGTTACAACAGGGCTGAAAGATGTGACTTGCAACTGGTCCTCACAACCCTCACAGTGATCCCATGGTCACATTCAGGCACTTGGCAACTAGCATGTCTTTATGATGGTTGCAGCATGTTCTCTACCCTCACCTTAAAATATTAACTTCAAGGTGAAGTTAATAGTAGGTATGATCTGAAATCCCTGTGGAGATTACCAAAGCTGTTTTTAAGTTGGCGTCTTCATCTGCTCAGAGCTGTGACTGTAAGAAAAGTGGTAAATTGCTCCCAGTTTGAAATTCATTCAGAGAATGACACCAATTGCATGATTTTACTGTCGGGCTTTTTGACCTTAAGTCATAATATTTATAGATTAAGCATTGGCTTTCTGCTCCTTTTACCAATGCTAGAGGCTGATCAGAAGAGGAAAATGTAGCCTGCTACAACCAGCCAGTCTTTGAAATACAAGTGTTGGAAGGTTTCCTAGAAAAAGAGAGAGCAATGGCTGATGTCTATTCTCAGCCAAGTTAACTTGCCATAGTAAGATGCTATGTGTTCCCTCCTGTGAATTTCTTCACTTTACTTGCTACCTGTAAAACATTCATTGTTTATTCATAGAAATATTGGCTGGAGTCCTAAAGATTACTTTAACATGATTAAAAGACTGACTGTATGCTTACTAAGAAGGCACCAGGCACACATACAGTATACTCCTACATTATATCATATACCATATCTGAAACTGTTTTAAAATGCCGTTCTGTTCAAAGGCAGTTTTGCTATAGACTTAAGTAGGTGCTGTTAGTGATTAGTGATACTTTTTGGCCTTTTCAGTAAAAAAAGAAAAAAGAAAAAGTGGTATTCTACAAGTGGTATTCAAGGGGTATATTAAGCTTTGAAACAGATTAATACAAGATAATGAC
This sequence comes from Oxyrhabdium leporinum, assembly GCA_032468155.1. Taxonomy (NCBI): domain Eukaryota; kingdom Metazoa; phylum Chordata; class Lepidosauria; order Squamata; family Cyclocoridae; genus Oxyrhabdium; species Oxyrhabdium leporinum. The sequence continues at coordinate 320,465 of JANHFL010003035.1, forward strand.
TGTCTGCAAAATATAGTCCTTTTGTTGACTGGTTCAATTATATGGATGAATGTAGATCAAAATCAGAAGTAACCATAAATAACTGTTTAGGAAGAAGTATTTATGATTTTCATTTGCTCCTAGTTAATTATACTGGAGAGCTAAGAAAGAAAAGAAACAAACCATATAAATTTTCTTCAGTAGTAAGTCTTGTATATAGGAAGCTATTAGAAAATAAGTATTTATCAGACTCCCAGATCAAAACTGAAAGCAGAAACTATAGGTATTAGCTAAGGCATTTCATACATCAATGGTAGGAAGCTGTGTTTTTTAATTCAGTCAAAAATATACAGCTTTAAATTATATAATATATAAAATTTGTTTGAACACACTAAGCAAAGACTCCTGCAGAAAGGAAATTACTACTAATAATGGTAATAATATTTTAGTTACACAAGACCAAGTCTTAAGAAAAAATGCATGCAAACCAGAACTGAGAAAAGAGCAACAGACAGCAAGTGCCATCTCCACAAAAATGCTGAAGAAACACTGGTTTAGCTGCTGCAAAAAGATCACACAGACTGACTACAAACATTGGCATAACAAAGCAGTGACAACGATGCATTGGAATATCTGCAAGAAATACCACTTTACTGCAACAAAGAACTGGTGAGACCACAAAATAGACAATGTAATAGAAAAGGAAGAATCTAAAGTGCTCTAGGACTTTAGAATTAAAAAAGGCAAGCACTTGCTACAGAAATAATACCCCTGATTTAATAATTGTTGATAAGAAAGATAATGTTTAGTGGATGTGGCAGAATTTTGATACAGCAGAATAGAAGACAAAGAAATGTAGAAAATCACAAAATACAAAGACATGTAAACAGAAGTAGAATAATTGTGGCAAAAGAAAAAAGAAAGCAAAGATAGTAGCAGTAGGGCAATCCCAAAACAATTGGAGCACCAGTTGAACACCTTGGCATTGATAAAATCGCCATCATCAATTGCAAAAAGCAGCCTGCCAAACAGGGACCAGGAGTGGATCAGCCTGAATAGAGGCCAGGTACTCTCTCTAAGTCACACATTTATTCAGCACTGAACAAAGGTGGATTGTCCCATATAGCTGGAAGAGCCCCAAATGCAATTTCAAGCAAGCATATATAGAATTCTTAGTTATATAACAGGGCCATTTTTATAAGAGATAAGGTACAACTTGTGCATGCTTCTTATGGTTTTGAACACAGGTTCAGGTGTAAGGGATTATTTTATTGGGGTCTCCACAACTCTAAGGACCCTGCTAAGGCCTAAATTTTATTTCTGTCATTTCAACATGAAAATCTTTAGACCAATCATCAGAGTTATCAGAATTTTGATCAACAAGCCTTTCTAGGAACAGCTGACATCCTGCAATAATACTTTTAACACTATCAATGTCTGCCTGTCCCAACAAATGGGAAAGGACTTGATAAGTGGATAAAAATGCCAAATCAAAACATCTGGCTGGTTGTGTAACAAACCATAATAATAACGTAGTTGAAGCAACAACTTAAAAAAGAATTGAGGCACAATGAGAATGGATAAAATCTCAACTCACATTACAAAAACTTGCATTAGGCAGAACAGTACTTGTAGCCAGTTTGGTTCAGTGGTGAAGGTGTTGATCTAGAAACCAGGAGACTGTAAGTTCTTATCTTGCCTTAACAATGAAACCGAATTGGATGATTTGAGCTAATCACTTATTTCAGCCCAACCCATCTCACAGGCTTGTTGTCCTGGGCAAAAATAAGAGGCAGGAGTATTAAATATTTTTTACCACCTTCAATTTTTACACACACAGACACACATACTAAAAAGGTGGTAAATATTAATAATATATTACAAAGGTATCTTTAACTATTCTAGATCTTGGGAAAATTCTAATAATGAAAAATACCAAATCCAGGCAGAACTACTTATACACTGTTTCCAGATGAGTATGATATGAG
>JANHFL010003035.1:322531-340223 GCA_032468155.1 Oxyrhabdium leporinum
TAGAATAGAATAGAATAGAATAGAATAGAATAGAATAGAATTCTTTATTGGCCAAGTGTGATTGGACACACAAGGAAGTTGTTTATATGTACACTGAAAGCTTATGCACCAAAGACAAAATGATAAGTCATAGATCATAAATCACAAGACAATTATAAGTAATAAGATACAAACAGCAATTGATAAATCATAATGTACAAATAGGAGAAGGTAGTAGAAAAGATGAGCAGTGAGAAAGATGAGAAGATGAGAAAGAAGAAAAGAGGGTTAGTGGGTAAGTATGTTTAGGCATAAGACAGTGCTGTGGGGGTTAGGTGTTTAGCAGAGTGATGGCATGGGGGAAGAAACAACTGCCTACTTATTTTGGCATGCGATGCCCTATAGCAGTGTTTGAGGGGAATAGTTAAAACAATTTATGTCCAGGATGTGAGGAGTCTATATATATTTTCTCAGCCCTCTTTATGGTTTGTGCATTCATTCATTCATGTTAAGCATTTGCTGTTCCCCTCATCACAAATGTTTGGAGTTTGCAAGTGTATGCTTGTAATACTGGCTTTATCTCTAATATTTATTTATTGTACCTTTACAGTGTTTTCAAGTTTGACAGAGCCTTAAAAGAATAGGCTGAAAAAAAGAAATCTATTTAGTGAAAGCTTATATTTTTCTAAACACAGTAAGTCTTTCTCCCAACTTTTTTATCCATGTAAGATATATATTTTTGGTTGGGCTGTTTCTAATGCTTTTAATTATAGTTAACTAAGCTATAGAATAAATATTATTATGACCATGATCCATTAAGTTACATATTTCAAGGTTCCACTGATCTCAATGGAAAGTTCAAACATGTCCTTAGGTGTCCTTCCAAATCAATGGGATTTAAATGTGCCTAGCTTTGTTTGGCTCATGTGTTATATTTGTATTATTTTAAGGGATTATACATGAAAAAGCAGAATATAGTTAATACATACCTACAGTGCTTTTTTACGAGAGATAACTCTTCTGTTTATTTATAAAATTCTCTGTCTTAAACAAAAAGTTACAATTAAGAAATACTTAAGGCATTAACAGAATTTTGATTTATTCAGATAGGAGTTAAAATGTTCTTTCTTAATAGATTTGCTAATGCTTTATTTAAGTTACTAATGATATTTTAATGTGAGATGAATGTGCTTGCTAATGTATAACAAAAGTTAATATATTGAGTGATTTTTTTTACATGATGGACTATTTTTCTTATTTTTTTTACATGATGGACATTTTCTTATTGATTCTCTGATAAAGGGCACAGGGCATTTTTGAACTGACTTTCCTAACTATTATTCAATTTTTTTAAAAAAATCTTTAAAAACTCATTCACAGGCTCATTGCCAAGGTACCAAGTTTCTTCCTTCCCTCCTTTTTTTCTTTTCCCTTCCTATGCAAATAGTTTGAATTATTAGACAACTGTTGGTAAAGCATCATCTAAACCCGTGGTGCATACATTCATTGAAAATGAAGCTATAAATCCAGGTTCAAACTATAAATAGATCAATATATATATATATATATTGGTGCCAATATAAATTTTAATTGAAATGCAAACTGCTTGGATAATGACATGAAATAATGGATTTCATTCTACTTCCCGTAGTACTACTGGTACTTAGACTTCCCTAGAGCTCCAAATTAATATGTATGTTAATTGTATTCATTCAATTAATGCCACATCTATGGTAGTTTAACGCTAAGAAATGATAAATGTGCTTCAATCTAACAATTATGAACTAATAAATCATGGAACTGTCTAGAAAGACACCAGTTTTCTAACAATCGTTAAGATTTCCATCTTCTTTAGTTCCCATATCAATCTTCAGTATATGCTACCTGCCATTCCCCTCTCTCCTTATATCCCCCACCCACCAATCAGGTTCATTGCTTTGCTGTTTTCTCCCAGTGTTTGATCAAAATAACCTATTCAAGTGTTGTTTACATTCAGCCTCAAGTTTTCTCAAGTGAGCTGAGATAATCATTGCAAAAACAGGATTGTCACATTTGGAGGTTCATGCTACATTTGAAAAACACACCAAGATGTGAAATATTTCTTATAATCATCTGTTAAAGCTGGCCTTGAGACACAATTTCAAATTATATTTGTCAACTTAAGATACTGGTTTATTAAATTCGGTCATTTTTTTGCAAATTATTATATCATCTGTCCTTTATATTTTATAGTTATGACAATATAAAATATTGGCAAGACTGTTACCATGATTGTCAAGTCCTAATAGAATTGTTCTTCTCACCTAATAATGCTTACTATTTATATTATAAAACAGTAGAACTGAAATTTACTACCAAAAATACCACTGTAATTTTATATCCTTAAAAACTCATTCATTATTGTAAATGATAACTGTAGTAGCAGAACACTTGCAAGCATATAAATGTTTTTCCCAGAAAAAAAATAGACCAACTTCCTTGCTGGTTCTTCAAGGGTTTTTTGATAGAGGTATTTGTGAGATATAAAATACAAAAGGTTAAGATTCATGGCACATATTTACACTGTATCTGTATGGCACATATTTACAACTGTATCTGAAGCAAAACAGTAATTGAAGAGTAGAGTTTATATTTATAATTCTGAAGCTCCTGGCTCTTTGATCTTTGTCTTTACACAGTAGGGAGCTAGCCTTAATGAAAGAGTTGACTCTATTAGGTCAAAACATGCTTCTGAAGTCAGTGACACCAATCAGCAATCTATTGATAGGCTAAGAAATGAGATAGCAAGTTGCAAAGGAGAGATAACTTAGCTTCAGTACTAAATTATGGCATTATTGTGAGGAACACGCTCAGAACTTAAGAGCAATCAAATAATTTTATTCAAGTGAGATAACAAAGCAATCTGCAAATATATCTTTTTATATCTCGGGAAGAATTGTGTATGTTCCTAATTCTTCAGGATGGTTTGACATTTTACTCTACATAGAATAACCATTAATAAATTGGGTTTCCCATCAAGGATATTTTTTAAGAAAAATTGACACAACAATGGCATAAAATACAACTGAAAATAGAAAAGCTAGATGTTGAAATTATTTCTAAAATGCTCCTCAAATAGTATTGAATATGGATAAAATATGACCAAGACAAAATGGATCAATAGATTGGTATTTTCTTTCTTAAATAATTACCTTCATTAATTACTAGTTGTGTATGCATTTGGGCTTCAAAATCTGGAAAATGACTAGATGGCAAGAAAGAGTTAGTGGCTTTGGATATTTGCTGCTCAAATATACTGGGTCTACCTAAATCCTGTTAACCTCAATAATTTAATTTGGTGTAGTGTTTAAGTTGGTATAGTGGTTAAAGTGCTCACTTAGGAGCCAGGAAACTGTGAGTTCTAGTCCCGCCTTTGGCAGGAAAGCCCATTGGGTTATTTTGGCCTGTCACTCTCTCTTTCAGCCTAGCCAACCTTTACAAGGTTGTTGTTGTGGGGAAAACAGGAGAAAGATGAAGTATTAAATATGAGTTACTTATAAAATAATAAAGGTGGGAAAAAATCTAATAAATACATTGCATGTTTTCAACCATATTATTTATTTAGAATTTCCCTGTTTTGAAAGTATTAGACACCCCTGATCTTAGTTATGATTATAATAAAGCAAACTATAGAATACATATACATCTACCAAAAAGTATGCTCTGTGTAGTGATAAACACGATCCAAATTTATTTCTGTTATATTGATTAAAAAATACATTCGGTTTTGTATTGATTAGAGTCATATTCTATGACAGTGATTTATTGTCACTGTAGTCCATAGGAATATAATCCTAGCTACATATGGTTAACCATAGAAGGTTAGAAATTTGGACACTCTGAGTTCTAGTCATGCCTTGGCACAAAGCCAACTGTATGCTTCTCACTGTACTAGAAACATAAGGGTGCAGGCTAGTACAAAATATTGGTTGTTATTTTTTTATCTAACGACTCAGCTTTCTTGAACAGACTTTGTAGAATCAATATTATGCTATTGTTTTTCATAATTCATTTCATATACTGGAATACAAAAGGATAATTTGTAGCATGTTTTAAAATATCCAGCAAGTACAATTTAATGTACATGTAATTCTTTCCACTGAAGTCAACATTTCCAGTTTGGCTAATCTCTTTGATAAAAATAAAGTATGAATCACACATCTGTGGCAGGAAAACTTTGAGTACAAACAGATTATGTGAAAAGCAGAAGCATTTCTTGTCATTTCACTTTCTATGATTAATCTGTTCCAGTTGCAAAAGGAAGTCTTCATAACAGTTGGCAACTCGTGTTTGAATTGGCACTCAAAGGTACTATAGTGTGTATTTATTTTATTTCAAATGCCCTTTGGAGAGCCAACTATAGCTGTGATTTCATAAGCCCAAGAGACTTACAGATTTTAGATAGTTTAGCTTAAAATTTGAACAGTAGTATGAAAGAGAGAAGACTGCAGCCAACTCTTCTAACATTATGTTATTATGTTTTAATAACATATTTCAAAATGCAAATATATGACCCATTCAACAATATTTGGATAATAAAAACATCTAACAGGTGAATAAACTGCGTATGTAATGCATCAGTTGCACTCACATTTATAACTGCCCTAATGAGGCAACATTTCAAAGAGATGTAATATGAATACAATTACTGTCTGAAGAGGAGTTAAGGAATATGTATAAATAAGATTAAGAAATGTAATGGACAGAGAGTGATGTTTTCCCAAGCATCATTCACTAACCAGTCATATGAATAATAATATAGTAGTCTTTGCATCTAGAGCAGTGCTTCTCAACAGGAGGAAGGGGGGTGGAAGTTGAGATCATGTACTTGGCAGAATCTGTTAATTATTATTATTATCCCAATCAATGCAAACGCTATTGAGGGTGTGCACTTATATGTCATAATTCAACACACTAGCCTATTTGTCTTGAATAGATTAAAAAAAAAACACTTGGTAAATTTTTCTTAGCATTGCTCCTTATCCTGAGATTTTTTTTTTCCATTCAAAGAAACCCATTTTATCCACGCAGTTTTATGGACTTCATGGACAAAATTATTTACCAACTCCATTATGGTGTCACATATGCACTTTTAGAAAATTTGACAATTATGTGTTAAGACAAAGACAGCATTGCTCATTTGTTAGAAAGGGCAATCTCATGACAGATGATCATACAAATTGCTTGAAGGAATGTTTCTGTTTGCTCAATAAATATTTTCTATTATTTAAATCTTAAATTCTCTCTAATTATCCTATTCATGAAAAAGATTGTTCGTAAAATAGCTACAAAATCAAGTGCTGGTCATTCTACTTTAGATATGAAGTCTGCTAAGTGATAAAAAGATACAGAATATTCTAGATAAGCAGGTAAGCATGAAGTAAACACACACATGCAATGTACACGTGTGCCTGCGCGTGCGCGTACACACACACACACACACACACACTCACACACACTTAAAATGTCTGCATGCAACTTGGATCCAAAATCATACTTATTCAGGTCTTTGGAAGCAGTCTTACTACCTCAGTGGCATTCTAATTTTTGATAATCACCATTATTTACTACATAAATACATCTATTCAGCAACACTTTTTTACACTAGTGCATAGTGGAGGCAAGTGGTAAATTATCATGTTTTATATAATTTTCTTGGAAACAACTTGACTTTTTTTGAAGTCCCAATGCAGTTGAAAGAGTAGCAACTGCTCTGCTTATAGTTGTATCAATCTGGAAAGCTTTTGTGCTGAGATTGCCAACTAAGCAATATAAAAAAATAAATCACAGAAGTTGTTTGGAGTTGGAGTGGATTAATAAAGTAAAGGATTAAAAAGGTTTTTAAAAATCAGCCATTAAAATGAATCTGATTAATTCTGCATTTTATCTACTGAGCCTCTACATTCCCAAAGCAAGCATTTTCTTCAACTAAAGCCTAGATGAAGCTTGGCTGCATATACCAGCCCTGGTTTTATATTCATATTGGAAAATATCATTTTGACTCAGTTCCTGTTTTTATTCTGTCTAATTGGGCTAACATCACGGAACAATGAAAGATCAGCCTCTTCAAGCTCCACATCCTTGGTGTGCAATAGTGATCCTCTAATCCAGTTCTGGCATCCTGACAAAGTGAAAAACAAAACGCCAGAATTATGCACAATAAAGTAGTAAACTTTAATGCCCACAGGAGCTTAATATATATATATATGCACACACTCTAAAATCTCCTGTTTATTTTCCCATTTAAATTTCTAATCTTTAGAAACAAGGACATTTTTTAAAACCAGAAAGCTATGTTTTTAAAGAGCTGGAAAAGCCATTTTATGCTTAAAAGTGACTTTCTCGAGCTAAAATTGTAAGCATCTGGGTTTTTTTTAACTATGTAAAGAGAAAGAAGTTGCTTGCATGAGATTTTAAAATAATTTCTACAATCAGCAGAATAGCAGCAGTAGCAAGAAAGATTATTGTGAAGTGAAGCCCTTAGTGTTCATTTGGTTTTCATCTCCCAATTCCTTCCAAACCAATTTGAAGCTAACTGGGAAGTTTATCCACTTAATGATTTATAATCAGAATAAGAAGAAAACACTGTAAACCAAACTGTAGACCATTAGTTTCTCCAGGTTATCAACAGAGAAGCGCAAAATTAGAATTCAGATTCTTACCTCCTGAGCTGCCACAGCTTCTAGAGCAGGGCTGTCAAACTCATGGCCCGCGGGCCGGATGCGTCATGCGCTGGCCACTCCTATGCCTGATTTAGCGAAGGAGAAAAATGTCCTGATACATCATGTGACAACGCTGTGATAACATGAGTTTCACACCCCTGTTCTAGAGTAATAAACAGGGGGCAGGTTCCAGAGTCAGTCTGGAAGTGGTGCAAAAATGCAATTGCTTGGTTGGGGGAGAGGAAGGGTATGAGGTACATTGGCTGGATCCTGGGATGGAGAAGCTGGATATCAGGTTCTGGGGTCAAGGGAGAATGAGGCCTGGATCTTGGGCTAGTGATGGAGAGAGTGTTGAGAAAGGAGGTAGAATTGAGAGAGATTCTGTTGGCTGGGGACAGAGAGGACCTGAAAAAAAGGAGATTGAGAAGAAAAGTTAAGAATGTAGGACAAGGGGATGAAGGATGGGAATGAAACCGAGAAACAGGAAAGTAAAGAAAAGAGAAGTGAGAGAAATCTCCTTTCTCACAAGTAAACCAAATGGATGAAGAGAAATGTAGTTTGAATCAGACATAGAAAGGGACCACTGTTGAAAGTTTGCAAAGAAAAAGCAACAAAGATTACAAAATCAAAAAATTATAAAAAAGAATCTATATCCCTCCATGGTCAGTATATTCATGATAATAAAGAAAATCAGACAAAACCTGACTTACAAATAGTTGAAACTGGAATTTAAAAAAAAACTTTGAAGGAAATTTATTACAGCACAAGAACAAACTATGAAAATGAACATCAAAGCAAAATCAAACATATTTCAAATAATAGCAAATGCCAACTATGTAAGGACACAAAGATGAAACTGGCGCCAATCTTGTTGTCTTCAAAAAGATGCTGAAGACCTGGTTCTTTCTCTGGGCCTTGAGCCATGTTGTGAGTTGAGTCAGTCTTCTTGTACTAGTTTTTTCCAGATGTTATACACACACACACACACACACGTAACTTATGAGATATATAACTTACAATAAATACATAACTTACGAGAGCTAACGAATATATACGCATATATTTGTTAGCTCTCATAAGTTATGTATTGAGTGGGTGACCATTGAAATGAAGATAGCCAAACTTCACACATAGACAGATAATGAAAAAAAGTCTAGTTTTTAAAAATTCCCTAAAACATTTTATATTAGCTCTTTGTTAAAAAATAAAGTTGCAAATGCAAAACACATGTTGCTGTGAGTAGGGAAAGGATATATCATTTTTCTAGAAGTCATTTTTGATGCCCTTCATTTTACAATCTGTGATTAAGTAGAGTGCCTCTATGTGTGTGTGTCTGTGTGTGTGTGTGTGTGTGTGTGTGTTGTGTGTTGTGTGTTTCTTGAATTGTACCAGATGTTTTGAGAGCATGAAACCTATAACATAATGCTAGAACCTTTGAGACATACTTTGATAATAAAAGTAGATGCATAGTCGTCTTATTTTTCATATAGTCTTGGCTTTTCTGTGTAAGAGCTAATTTATTTCAATTATCAGGAAACATTTGCTGTTTTGGAGGATTGTTTTGTTTGTGTTTTGACTGAAAGATTCAGAAAATTAAGTTAGTAATTGGAAATGCCATTATTACAGACAATAGTGTTTATGTGTGTATGATGTATCTAATTGTATTTCATATTGTAGTGTATATTTGTATTGTATATCTAATTGTATTGTATATTATGCCTTACTAATATGTGTGACACATGTACATGAAAACAAAAGACACATATCTTTTTTACTGTTTTGTAATACTGTCAAACCTTTAGCAGTGTGATGGTACAAATCCATGGAAACTTACTGCTACATCACTGCTACAGTTTCTGAAAATTCTTGTTTTTGCAGTACGTAGTGAGCAATACAATATATATTCTTGGAACTTGCCAGTGTCAACAAAATACCACATTACTAATAATGTCTTCACCCATATCCTGTTTTCTGCATAGTAGAGGAGAAGGAGAGCCTGTGGGGAAAAAAGAATATACTCAAATACTACATGATCAAACATAACATTGGCCAACCTCCACAGCAGCTGCTTTTTCTAAGAGAGCTTTCCAGCTGCCATACTGCATAACATTTCCTGCTTTCATTAACTGCTCATAATTCTTGCCGTTAATCGAGTTAACTATTCAACATGAAGTCAGCTTCAGACTTAATCCAGAGATCTTGAAGTCCTTCACTTTTCCATGTTCACTGAATACTTGGTAAATCACTCCTATGATTATTATTATCCTCTGCTCCTAGCTTCTTTTAAAACTGCATAGATAGGTTTAATATTAGAATTTTCTCCCATATTCTCTATATTAGGGGAACTGATTCAGTTTCACATTAATGGGAGATTCCATTTCTTTCAACACAGTTACAACACAGTTATAACACAGAAAGCCCATAAAATAACATTGACTTGATAACTTATAAGCTAAAAAATTGAACCCTTGCAAGTGTCTTGATTTACAGACTATTTTTGTAGGATGAGAAATTTGCAAATAAATAACTAGAAACTATTGTACAAAGTAAATCAGCTGTAATGTAATGATTGGCAAATATTATGAAACAAACCAGTGGCTGGTTAAAGATGCACCCAGGCACTGCTGTTTCTTTAGTTAATATTCTTATCAATTTAAATTTAAAATATAACTAAAATGTGAAATAAGGGCCAGATTTTATGGCCCAAGACATATCCCTAACTGGTCCATTAACAATGCTAATGGATCTTGTGTATTATTTTTATGAGCTATTCTTTGCTTGGATTATAAAAAAAAATGAATTAGCAATTATTAAACAATTTCTCCACATAGCCAAAATTTCTGCCACCCTATTAAATTTTATGTAGTGCAACTGAGGAATAAAATTGATTCAATTAACAGATACATAAAACTGAGGACATATAATCTGTAAAGCAATGGGATCATCTTGGTTAAAACTTTTATATGCTTCTAAAAGCCTAAATGATATATTCTTTATCTTTGATTATTATCTTTAGTTTTTGTGCTTAAGAGTTGATTTTGATTTATGGGTAAATGAATATTTTACTTCAGCATATATCTGTATTCTGTACTATCCATCTCTCGTTTTCTGATTATAGGATACTATGCCACTTCTAATGTGAAATTTTTAAAAAACATTTTTTCTGCTGATGGCACTTCTGATTTTTTACGATCCTGATAAGCTTTATTTTTCCAGCATTCTCTGTCAATAACAGCTTATATGAGCTCTTGTTAACTCATATTTAGGTCATCAGTGATAGTATCTATCTACCTTATAGTATGTTGGCCTCTTTTTCTAATTACCTTTGAGTTTTCCAAGTGTCAGGATCATCTTCAGTGACACTTGCCTTTGGATTAAATGTCCAAATTATTTTCATATTAGCAGCATATAAATCTTACAGTAGCAGTCTTTCTTTCTTTAATTTTGTTTTTCTTACAATCCAAGGTATTTTCAATAATTTTATCCAGCCCCATAAACAATTAAAGAATGCAGGATATTAACCTATACAAAAGACAACCAAGGAGAGACATGATAGTAGTCTTCAAGTATCTGAAAGATTTTCCCACAGAAAAGGGAGTGAACTGACTTTGTAGTGCCCCAAAGGGCAGCTGAAAAGGATGAGGAAAGAAGTTCAGATTAAGGGTGAAGACTATTCAGTGAAACAGCCAGCCATATGAAGTAGCAAGTTTCACACTTGACAACTGTCATAGCATTCCCATGGTCATGTGATCAAAATTCGGACAATTGGCAACTACCATATTTTTACAATGGTTGCGGTGTCCCAGGATCACTTGATCACCATTTATGAACATTCCCAGCTAGCTTCTGATTAGCAAGGTCAGTGGGGAAGCTGGATTCATTTGATACTACATGATTTTCTTAATGTCTGAATTGATTTGCTTAACAATTAAGGAAAAGGGTCATAAAACCAAATGCAACTCAGTTAACAACAGCATTGCTTAGCGATAGAAATTTTCATCCCAGTTCTGGTCTTAAGTCAAGGACTATGTGTAGTGAATCTGCAATAGTGGTGCAGTGGTGGTGCAGTGGTTGGAATGCAGTATTGCAGGCTAACTCTGCTCACTGCAATGAGTTTGATCCTGGCTGGCTTAAGATTGACTCCATCCTTCTGAGATCGGTAAAATGAGGACCCAGATTGTTGAGGGCAATATGCTGACTCTGTAAACTGCTTAGAGAGTGCTGTAAAGCACTATTAAGTGGTATATATATCTAAGTGCTATTGTTATTATGCAGAGGTACTCTGTTGGTGATCTCTAAGGAACTTTCTAACTCTATAATTCTAAAATGGATGATGGAACAAAAAGCATTTGCATTTTCTTAGATTCCTTAGTTTCCTCAAGTAGAACACACTCTATGTCTAAGATTTCCAGCAGATACAACTGCAAGTGTCTAACTTTATGAAGACAGAGAAAGACTATTATATATCCATTTGTAAGACTTGTATTTTGGGTTTGTGAGATTCTGTTCCTCCTTCATATACTTAGAGTATATCCAAACAGAACTTTAGATTTGCAGCTGGAATATGATTTCATGTTTCTCTTGCTTATATAAACAGTATATCTGTTTCTCTGTTAGAGAACAGTTTGGTTCTCTGTTATCAACAAAAGGCAGTTGTTCCAGCCGGCATCACATCCCAGTAGCTGCAGCTTTGGTTTGTTGTTTATTGACTGCATTGTAAGCACAGTGAATTAACCACAAGTGGAGGTATGCAGATGTTTTAGTTAGACCTGCTGATGGCTGGATCCAGTAGAAGTAATCATGTATTAATAAATCAGAATTTTTTACTAGCTAGCAAGGAGTTCTGTTTCATGCAAATGCAATCACTGTTTCATATTCCTAATTAATATAGCCATGTTCATGATTTGATTAAAGTAGCATCAAGTGACATCAAGAACCTTGTTTAAGAAGCCAGGCATTCTTCCCTTTGCATCACAGCTGTATCTTACGATCCTAGTTAAATAAAGCAGCGTTCCCAGATACTCCAAAATAGAACTGTAATTTAATTTTGGTTTATAAATCAGGATTTGAGGCCAGAGTCAAAACGTATTTTTGCCTTCTGTTCAGTAAGTTAATTTGGCTGGATTCTTATATCAACATTAGGTCATAGTTCCCTGCTGCATATATAATAAGGAACTCAGGACGGCAGTGCCAAAGTCTGCATGGCACATGGGCTCATCTACCTCATTTATTATTTGCTCTGAAAGAAACTTTTAAACAATCACACTATTGCTAAAAGTATGAACAATATATACTGTATTTTCTAAGTTTATGAGCAGTAAAGAATTTTAGACAAAAGTATGCCCCAAGTCTTACCTAGAAAAATCAGGACCTTCCATTATTTCTGAAGGATAGTTTTTCCAATACAGCTGAAATGGGCAATCTTTTTCTTATGGCTTTTTTTACATCAGGCTGACTGCCTTAGGTTGCATGTCTAAAAGTATATGTACAATGTGGGGTGGGACCAAAACAAACCAGACCCAGGACCATATGAGTGACAGAATATGAAAGTGAAAGGATAGAAATAAAAAGAAACAGTAACATTTCCTAAAACATTTTTTAAAAACTCTAAGCACAAGTAATAAAAGCATTAGTGATGGTTGGTTGGTCGGTTGGTCGGTTGGTTAGTTGGTGGTTGTTATTTTTTTTTAAAGCATAGAATTGCACTTTTCAGTGATTCAGTTGGAAAGACTATAGGAGATAGCCTTCCTCAGATAGATTGCCTCAGACAACCAGTGAAAAAAGCAAGACTTCAAAAGATGGATGAATTCATAAATCCAGGCAAGAACTTGGATTCTAATGAAAAATCATCCCTAAAACCACAAGTGAACCTTGTGTTATCTTTATGATATATGCACACATCGTAATTGAATTCACTATATAAGAGCCGTGGTGGTGCTGTGGTTAGAATGCAGTAGTGCAGGCTACTTCTGCTAACTGCTCTTGCCAGCAGTTTGGTAGTTTGATTCTCACTGACTCAAGGTTGGCTCAGCCTTGTTGGGGGCAATATGCTGACTCTGTAAACAGCTTAGAAAGGGCTTTAAAAAGTGTGAAGCGGCTTATAAGTCTATAAGTGCTATTGCTATTGCTATATTGATCTTGGAGCTGCTTCCCAATTCACAAATTAAGTATGAGCAGATCATTCCCCCAAAATGGGATGGGATTAATTAATTAATGGAATTAATTTGCACCTGTTGTTCTGTTTTAAACAATACAGAAATCTTTGAACTGGTCTGATAATGTATTTAACTTGATTGTGAATTGACAATAAACATGCTCCTGCATTTGACATGTCCTGCCAAAATTTAAGGGAGTCTTTGAATAGCATGACAGTCTGAATCAAAACACCAGGTTTTTATTTTACACAGTTATCCACCTGGATACACAAAAGGCTGATAAAATCTATAGAAGTTCCTTCAACTATTAGCAGAATATGGTGATCTATATACTGAAAATAGGAAATTTAGAGGGGGCTCATCCTGCATGCCTGTCCTATCATGAAACTATAGAAAATAACTAAGATCTGCATGAATCAAAATGTATCGCTATTGAGCTTTTCCCAAAGATTATTCTAAATGTATTTTTTTCTTGAAGTGCTATATACCATGCGTCAGTTTATTTATTCTCCTTCCATTTTCTTTGGACTAAATAAATAACCAATTACAATGGGAAATATCATATTTATCTAATTTTTATGAAAGAAATTTGAATCTGGAAATAGACTATGCATAATAATTATAATCAACATATAAAACAATACATATCCTAGATTTTTTTTATAATATTATACTATTCTGTGAAGATGAAATATAGTATACATTATTTCATATACACTGTCTTGAGATGTACTGCATAAAAATATCAGAATATGTAATACTTCATTTTAAATATTTTTATCCTACATTTTTTTCATATACAATTCAATGTGGCAAACACACATAATTCTCCTCCTTCCTCCACAATAACAACAACCCTGGGTGGTGAGTTGGGCTGACAAAGAGGCCTATATTCACATAATCAATATTTTATGCCTAAGGCAGGGCAAGAACATACAGTCTCTTGGTTTCTGGGCCAACACTTTAACCGCTACACCAAACTGATTCTTTAGTCCCTTTTTAGAGTACTCTAAATTGGTTGTCATTACAATTGATGGCAATAATATATTCTTCAGTTCAAGTATTTAACTATCTTTATTATTATTTTCAATGTACATTTTAAATTACTTTGAAAATGTTTTATCAAAAGGAAGGAATTATGTTTTGTATACGTAAAGCATTCCAAATATCTTCACAAATAGTGTAGCATTTCTCTGCTGGATAAGTTACTGATGATGAAACAGGTTCTGAGATGTGTACAGATTCACATTTAACCTGTGCCTTAAATGAAGCTCTACAGCAAAACATGTTGGAAAAGATCCATTATTTTAAAGATCTATTAATTTTATCTTTGTAGAGAACAAACTTTCATTTTTTAAAAAGCCGATCCCCCTAGTTGATATCCTTCTCTTACACTGGGTTACAAATGTTGTTATTTCTGTGCCTGGTTGTATCTCACTACATCTGGAAGGCACCAGATTATTTTAATTGCTTCCATCTAAATGATGGTGTGCAAATGTCTCCATAAAAGTTCTTAATTTTGCCTCTGCTTTTGTTATTGCGTGAGATCGAGGCTTGACAGTTATGAGTTGTGTTTGACTGCAACGGTCATTATCCACCTCAGAGAAAATTCCCTCCTCCTCTCCTTCTGAACTTTTGATTTAAATCATAATGCTGAATATGTGACGTCACTCTCAATCATTTCCACATGGGTTCACTTTTAGGATCAAAACAAAGGTGAAGCTTTCATGTCAGACTGAAGGTTGACAAAAATGTCATTCCCAGGGAGATGTGAGAAGCTACCAAAAAAAGTACTTTTCATGATTGTATTATTTCACAGCAAAGACATTTAGGCCTAGCACTTAAAACACTGTGAAACCAAGGTTGTTTATTACCTTTACTCAGTTACTTTAAAAACAAACTTCATTTTGCTAAATAAGCTGAGAAATTCAGGCTGAGGCAGTAGAAGCATTACAAGAATAATGGGATATTATGATACCCACATATCCTCATTTCTTTGGCACATTAGTTTTCTAATGGTATCATTTTGGTTAGACCAAATGAAAGGGCAAAGGTTACAGAATTCAAAGACGTGGGAGCCAGAAAAGAAAAGGGTTATTTCAGTGGCAGTGACGTGCAGGCTACTGGTGCTGAATGTCTGAGGAATTAGAATAACAAGAAAATAATCACTTTATGAGGCAATAAACAATTTGTGCAAATACTTGCACAATTTAAGTTGTAAATATTATAAATTTATGTTGATTCTGTTACCAACACAGTAGAGTCAAGTTTGGAAAATTTTTCCAAAGGGCGGGAGGAAGCTTTTATTAGACTTTAATGCAACATCTGGAAAATTATTTCATATAGAACACACAACCAGCAAATAGAATGCAGTCCAGAGAATAACGAAAACTTTTGGTTTCATTCCATATAGGCGGACAAAGATATCTTTTTGCATGATTAGACTTTACCAGTAGTTACATTATTTTCTATATTAACATCATGAAACAGTGAATCCCTAAACAAGATCCTTATCTTGCAGGGAAAAGCAGTTCTTGGATTTCTCATTTTTTAGGCTTTTCTAAGCCTGTTTCCAGATTTTCTTTTAATATACAGTATGTTAACAACAATTCTCAAATTTATACCATTAGCAAAACTTTCATTCTTTCTGGACGTGCAAACTATAAAGCAGGGTACATATACTTGTGGAGGTTTCATATGTTATTGTTGAGCAACTACTTTACCTGAATTTTAGCTGAAGCCTAGAATCCCATTTTTTGTTTTGCTCAGTAGAATCATTTGTTCATCTTCCCAATTTGCAATCCTTATTATCATATTAATTAATATGTGCATATAACATTCTCCAAGTTTTTCATGGCTTTACTATGATTGCTAAAATATATACATGCTTGGTTGTAGGAGGCAACAGTGTAAGGAAATAGAAATAACCTCTGTTAAGATGCTAAGATGCCCTGCTAAAACCTGAAAGAATTAAATCCCATACAAATAAATAGTTCTGTGTGGCACTTCTAAACCTGTCTTTCTACTTAATGGACTTTCCCACTCAGAAAAGATGAATGGAAATCTGTTGAAATTGACTCACTATAGAAAGATGACAATGTCTGGAAACCATCTGTGTGCCATGTTAAAAGGTCTACTGTATCTAAATACAGCCTAACACAGTCAAGAAAGATTATTTTATTACTGGACATATCCTGTTGGTTAAAACCTCTCAGATGGTACAGTGTATTATTAGGCTTGATTTTAAAGATACTAGTTTATCTCAACTTTCAGGTTTGTTTCCTAAATTGCAAACTACCTGTTTAGAGAACTGAAAAATATAGTTATCAAACTAAGGAAGCTATATATATTTGTAAGCTGTAGGATATCTCCAAATAATGACTTTGTGTTGCTTTGGGTGCTAAGCACCCAAACCTTGATCATGTGACTATGGAATACTATGTTAGTCATAAATGCAAGGACCAGTCATAAGTCACTTTTTTTCAGTGCCATGCTAACTTCCAGTGGTTGCTAAATGAATGGTTGTAAGCAGTACATAAGTCTAAGTGCTATTGCTATTCTTCTTCTTTGAATACGGACCAAATTTTATATAATAAAACAACTGTGTTCATGTTTTTTCACTTTTCCTCTATCACAAACTCCCATAATTACAGTACAAATAGTGCATGAGGTGTTGTTATCGGACTTATCTATGCACTCACAACTTCAAAAAGCATTCTGTTTTACATCCATTCTATACTGGTTGTTTTCCAACAGGACAAACCTCAATTGTCCTATGAGGAACAAAACTCAAAACATTTACATGGCCTATTTTTACATGTAACAGAAATAACACTTGCCTTACTTATTAACCTAGAACTGCAAAAACTACCTGAATTAGTAGCTCTGACTGACCTACCATCTGACCTATAAGATATTACTGATATTGTTTTTTCATGAACTTATATAAAAATTATAATAAGTAACATTGCAATATGTAAAATCCTTTTTATAGTATAAGTTTCTGCACAACCACAAAATGAACCATAATTTGATAGTAACACTTTAAGCATGCTTGTTTAGCCCACCTATGTAACCATCACAGAGCAGTTGGTACCATAATTCACTTCAAAACAGTCTGTGACAAACAACGGCAAAAAATGACTGTTTATTTTATACTACAATCTCTTCCTAAAGTAGAAAATAGTGAACATTTTTCTAACAACAAATTAATATGATCAAGAACATGTTGATGTTAAGGATATTTAGTTATGGGATATTAGGTTAAGTTTACTCAAGTATAAGCACAAGTTGAAAGGAAAATTTTTATAAGATGAATTATAGATGGTAAATTTTTTACAAGATGTTTTACAGTTGGTATTTTTATGTATATACTTAAAAGTACAAGTTAAGTGCTAGAGATATTATTGTGAAAATGTTACTTATTTTTATGTTTGATGGACATGCAACAAAACTAAGATATTCCGGATGAAAAGTTAGTGGATGAAGCAGAAGGTGTTCAGGAAAAGACTGAAATTTATTTCACAATTATTTGAAAGGACTAGCTGCTCATTACTGATGGATGGACACTGATAGTTTGCAATTTGGTGGAGATGGTGAAGATATCAGCGTATTTGAAGAACGTCATGCAAGAAAGTTACATATTAGAATGGAGAAATTGAACTGTTTGTAATCAGAATGGATATCAGATTAATTGCCAAATACCTTATGAATGATTAAGTATGATAAAAAAAAAAGGGGTTATGGATCAATAGAGGATTGATTACTATTGTTTGAGTGATATTAATGTAGTTGGCTTATGATTGTTATAATAAATACCCTGTATTCACTTTGGGAAGTCAGGGGGGGGGAGGAGGG
>JANHFL010003035.1:340323-353405 GCA_032468155.1 Oxyrhabdium leporinum
AAAACTTGTTTTATAAAACTTTTCCAATAAAAAAAAAAAAAAAGAACATGTTCAGAGATATACAAACATAATAACACTCAAGAAGCATGTCATAGTATTTTCATGTTACAATTTGCAACCTGGAAATTTAAACAGGATTATTAGCAATATTTATGAAATGCGTATAGCATAGGACTTTGCCTTTGAAAAGAAAGCACATAGTTCAGAACAAAACAATTAATACCAAATACAATCGTAAATTATAACTGCCTCAAAGTTTAAAAAGAAAATAAAGTTAATAATAAAGGAAATAGAGTTACAGTAGTTGAGAGAACACACACTTAGAAGTTCTGTGTGCCTCTGATATGGATATGTGTCAGATCATTTTCTCTGAGATGGGAACAGCTGAAGATTCTCTGCCCAAATGGTGACATATTAGGGTTTTTTGGTATTGCATTTATATTACTGACTGCTCATGTTTCAATTTTGTGGTGTTATTTGTAACTTGCTTTAAGTCTTTGGAAATGGAGTGATATATAAGCAGAAGGAAGGACCTAGTTGAGACAGTCCTATTTTGTCTCAAGCTCAAAACAAATTATCAGAACCTGGATGTTTTCATGCAAGCTTAAAGCAATTTGTTCAGCTATTCTGAGCTAAGAACATCTCGTATATAACATCTCGTATATAATAGCACAGAATATATTGTTCATACATGGGGAGACAAAATAGAAACTATTTATCTTAAAGCATACTATTTTGTTGGACATTCTCTTTGTCTCCAGCCATGCGGATAATATGTTGAGGGTCATGAGAGATAATTTCTCTCTACATATCTCAATCAAGGTAAAGCTGTAGATGCAGTTTACATATACTTTTGTAAGGCTTTTGAGACAATAGTAGATGATAAACTGCTGTTGAAACGAAATTCTTATGGCATTTCTGGATTTTTGCACAAGTGGATTGTTGCCTTCTTGTCTAACAGACTGCAGAAAGTCAAAATAGGGAACTCACTGTCTAATCCTGCATCAGTTAACAATGGTGTTCCACAAGGCAGCATTTTAGGACTCACACTTTTCCTGCTCTATATCAATGATTTATGTGATCAGCTTGAAAGCAATTGTGTTCTTTTTGCTGATGATGTAAAATTATTTAATACTACAAAGTGATCTCAATTATGTGTCCAATGGTCATCTATTTGACAACTTTAAATTTTGATTAATAAATGCTCTGTCTTACATACTGGTAAATGTAATCAGAATGTTAAGTATAAGCTAGGTGGTATCGATCTAGCAGATGACCTTCACTTTGTTAAGGACCTAGGTGTACTCATCTCTGATGATCTATGCTCCAAAGTTCATTGTAAAACAGCACTGTTAAAAAAGCACTAAGAGTTGTTAACTTAATTCTATGAAGTTTCTTTCTGGAAACATTGTATTGCTAACTAGAGTTTATAAAACTTATGCTAGACCAATCTTGGAGTACTGTTCAACTATTTGGAATCCCCTACCATAGATCTGATATTGACACAATCAAGCGAGTTCAGAAGTACTTTACAAGAAAAGTTTTGCACTCTTCTGTATATAATTGAATTCCCTACGCTACTAGGCTCAAAATTCTTGGTTTAGATAACGGTCGGACTTAGGTATTGCATATAAAATTGTATGTAGTAATGTTTTACCTGTAAATGACTTTTTCTGTTTTAATCGCAATAATATGCATGCAAGCAACTGTTTTAAACTCAATGTAAACTGTTCTAAACATGACTGTAAAAAGTACGATTTTTGTAATAGAGTTGTCAAAGTCTGGAATGCTCTACCTGATTCAGTTGTCTCAGTTACAAATTTTCGCAGTTTTAGTGACAAATTGACTTCTGTGGACCTCACTTCATATTTAAGAAGTCCATAAAGGGGGCGTGCATAAGTGCACTAATGTGTCTATCATCCCTATCATTTTATTTTTATATTATTAGTGTTTTCATTTTTGTTTCACATATTATAAATAAATAAAAAATAAATAAAATTTCTTTCCCAGCTCTGTTGATAGAACAAATTCTGTTAGTGGAGTCATGACTAGATTATGTGATTTTTGTTAAAGTACCTCTACTCAATTAGAAGTATGAGCCTCTATTTGAAATGTTCACATCCCTATATAATCGACAAAATATTTGCTTATTAATTTAGATTAGTTGATTCATTTTGCAAAGAAGAGAAGACTGCAATATGTAACACTATAGATTAACTCTTTTTATGATAAAAATTATTTTTTATTTTAAGCAAAGAAAAGTACATGAAAATACAGAGCCAGTGGCTTTCTTTTAATAACTTGCATCAGTATAGATTTCCAAATAAAGATTTAATTGGATCCACTTCTAACAATTATAATATGAAAGCCATGGATTTTAAAGCACACACAACTAGAGGGTTCATACACAATGACTGTTTGACAGAAGGTTTGGAAAACAGGTAAATGCAATTATAATGAACAAATTCTTCAAAGCAGCCTAAAGAGGAGTTACATAACAGTCTGGGGTTTTGAAAATCAAGCTTGAAACAAGGTCACAAGTTTCTTGATGATATATACTTTCGGCCTGTGAATATCTGAGGAAAATGGAATGAAAGGTTAAATGTATGTATAGAAACAAGCGAAGGAACAATTCTTCAGTAAATTGACAAGTATTATGAATGCAATGTTAATCTCATAATAATTCAGCTATTTTTAAATTATTTTTATTTAATTAGTAACAAAACTTGTTCATATCATCTAGATATAGTCATTTTATGTGTAGTGGTCAGTTTCCTCCCCATATTTGTATTTACGCAACTAGAAAATAATCATTTTTGCATGTAGTATTCTACAGAGTGTGCTGCAGAAGGGAAATACATTAATTAATTCAATCTACATATTGATTCATTTTCTCTAAATCTGTCACTGATGTTTATAACTTGCTCTTAACTCTAGCCTATCTTTGTCCTGAACATACCAAGCCTACACACCTGCCTTCATCTGATTACTAAATAACTTAATCAAAGAAAGGGAAATCATATTAATTGGGCAACATGCTGGTGCATCATGAATTGAGGGTCCTTATTTAACATGTAATAAATTTCCCCTTATTTTAACCATTAGATTCCTATATTTGCTTTCCCAAACTGTGTTTAAAGACAAAATTCTAGGTTTGCATAATTCATATTTGAAACCAAATAAATGAGCTGATGTTCCTTAAGAGAAGCTTATATGAAAATCATCCAGCCAGATGTTAATATGGCTTCCATAATATGTTTAACCATGCCTGTTCAATATAACTTTTACAAGGCTGGTAAATGCACATAGAATTTATGACTCAATTTTGGGCTTGGATGCTGCAGCTGTTACACATCACTATACCATTCCTTCTCTCTTTGAAACCTCACATATAATAATATATAATTGAAGAGGCTACTTGAAATCTCTAGGAATTTTTATGGTTTAGCTTTTAGTTGTTTAAAGTTGAAAACCAGGTAGGAAAACAGCTGGATCTTTAGATTACAAGACAATAAAGAAGAGAACGAAAATGAAAAATCACAAATAACTGAATCTCAAAAGAATATATGTAAAAAATAAAATTAAGGGATTTATATCCCTTTACTTTATATCAAATGGCTGATTTGTAGCAAAATTTAGATGTGCCTAACATTGACACTTACATTAGACATCAAGTTTTAAAAATTTCAGAAGATTAGAGACCAGTTAATTTGAAACTTTTCTGCACATATTTTGGTATGCATATTAAAAGTAAGAGTATCAAATGTTATATAAGGATTCATGCTGAAGAAGATTCATTCAGCTGCAGAAGTAATTCTTATAAACAAGGGTGTCAAACTCATGGCGTCACGGTGGCGTCACGTGACGTAGCGGAACTTTTTTCCCCTTCATTAAACCGGGCATGGGTGTGGCCAGCATGTGACGCATCTGGCCCTGTTATAAACTAAGCAGAGAAGCTTTGCTTAATTCTGACTGGATACCAACTCCCACAATGAACACTGACAGGACAGTGTAAAAGCTGAAGGGCACATAACTGGATGGTCAGGGAAGGTTAATTTAGAAGTCTTTGAGAGTGAATTCTGTGAATTCTCTCACTTGAAAAAAAAAAGTATACTTAAAGATTTCAAGAAACTTTGGCTTTCTACCAAAGACTTCTTAGGGAAAAAACCATAATAAAATAAATATTTATACTAGAGGGATGTATGTATGTAACTTGATTGAATCTTCAATCCCCAAATCACTTTGAACGAAGCATTTTTTTGGGGTGAATTTTTTTCTATATATCTTCCTAGCATATGAATTGAATGATATAAGATTCAAGGTAAGAGATGGTAGCTTGTACGTTGCTTGTGGATATCATGGAAGTTGTTATTACAAAATATAGTGATAACTTCCTACTTAGATTACTGTAAAAGAGAGTTAGATAAATGTCTGTATGATTAGCCTTGTATTACAAATATATCATCTCTAGTATTAAAAACTCTGAAAATCAGTTATTGAGAGAAACAAGTACAAAGATTCTCTTGTGCTGATGTTCCGCATTGAATTTCAAATAGATGTCTAGGAGGACATGATGAGAACAGAGGCCTGTATTAAAAAAGCTTTCTTGGTCCAGTAGGGCTCTTATGTTCTTCTGAAACTGGGATTGAGATGGAAAATCAGGAACAGCTCTACGTCTGCAAATGCTGCTAGGTAGGTAGTACAGCCAAGACTTATTTTAAAATGACTAGTTTTCTTTGAGAAATCTAAAGACTTGAAAATAGATCTAAGAAAGATACATACATACATTTCTTAAATAGGTTATTGATCAATGAGCGTATTCAGGCAGCTGCTTCCCATCTGCTTCTAGCAGATCTTTCATTTCAACATGGGGCTGTGTATAGCAGTGGCATTGTGCTTCTTTTGCCTACAAAGAAAGGACAGTTCAAAGGGTCATCCTCTGCACAGTTTCTTCCTAGATTTCAGAACACTTTAAGAAAGCTGCTTGCAGTGTTTTTCCTCTTGGACTAAGGGAATCAAGACTGAGCTCAGCTTGCTCTAAAACACCAAATGCCTACATCTGCTGGACTTCTGCACAGGGCGGTTTTCATTGGCCTACGGTCCTGTTCTATGTCAGAACCCTTCTGGATCAATTCCATTCTGATATGATATTGAACAGTATTAATTTCTGGTAAGACATACCTTTTTAAGTACATTCTGTAAAAGTATTTTACAAAAACATGCTTTGTCTCTCTTTTTTATAGTGGCAAAACCTCTATTTCAGGCTGACTTGTCAGGGACAGGCGTAGGCATAGGGAAAAAGATAACAAACGTTTATGGTACTCATACATAATTCTCTGTATGCTTATTTTTGATAAGGAATCATAGCATGTCATTAAGCATTGTCTATATAAAATGTCTGCCTGTGTATCTATCTATCAAACCTTGTGTAATAGGAAATAATAATATTTCATTGCCCATCAAATTAAATATCTATCAAATTATAGAATAATGTGAGATTAGTGCCAGTATGAAGAGAGATCCACTTCATGCTAATTCATCATTCATTTCAACATAATTTGATTAGTGGCCTAATCAAAATATAATTTTAAGTGATATTAATGAGTTTAGTAAACTTGGCTACATTTGAAGCCAGGCAGCTAATTCAGAGTGCAAGAGAAGACATAATTACAGTTGTCTCCAAGAGGACCAGTTCTCTAAATTCAAATCAGCCCACAAACTAGTTTATTAAACCAGACTGCATGCATCTTCTTAATTACAGCCTTACGATGGGAATTGTGTTTGGCTCAGACATAAGGACAAGAAGGAAGAGGGGCTGTCACAAGAATTCTGTTGAATAGCAACAAACTACTACCAACACCACTTAGCTCAATGTCATTTACTCCAGTTTACATAGCTGATGCTTCAAGATTGATTAATTTGACTGATTATCCACCTTCAAGTCATTGTCAGCTCCTGGTGATCAGGTGTTGGATGAAAATTTACTCTCTGAATTGCATTTTTTCCACTGGCAATACCTGCAGTTGTCCTCTAGTTTTGCTTTATGCTATGAAATTTTAGACATTTGTTGTTAGTGAAAATAAAATTAATTTCCTGTTTCCAATTAGAAACAATTACACATTGGGTTAACCTCATTGGTTATTTCCCAGAGGTGCTGTTTGAAAAAGGGGATTCTCTTTGTTTTGGCGTGAAGATACTTTGCTTCTCATCCAAGCAGCTTCTTCAGTTCTGAACTGAAGAAACTTCTTAGATGAGAAGCAAAATGTCCTGGATGACAGAGAATCTCCATAGACTCATTGGCTATGATGATACTGCTATTATGCAAAGCATATATTACTAAGTACTATTGCTATTGCTAGTACTACTCTTTATAAGTTTTTATTTACCCATTTAATTCTCCTGCTCCTTTTAGATTTTTTGAGAGTATTGTTTTTTATATATACAATTCTGTTTTAATAATATATTTTTATCTTATAGGGTTTTTAAATATTTTTTTAAGACTCTGATGTATCTTCTATGCTTTTTAATTGACTGTATCTCACCCTCCTTATCCTGGTCTATGACCATGATAAAAGATTGATTTGAAAATTCATTTCCTTTAAGTAATGTGGGGAGGAAATTTACATTGAACTATATGCATTCCCACAACGTCTATTCAGAGAAAAACTGCATCCATGCTGTTTTCTTAGGAAAGTAGTCTTTCAGCTCTATATAATAATAAAAGAAAGGTCAGGGGAAAACATTAAGGCTGAATGTTGATAAGAAAAAATTATATGGAGGTTTGTGGATTACTCATATCTCATGTTCGTCAGTTTTTTGAGCCAGTTTTATGTCAAGCTAAGCTGGGAAGAAATGAAGATGGTGAGATCTGGCTAATGTGAAAAATTGCATTCTGATTATTTGTTTGAGGTTAATTCACATTTAATTTTTAGATCTCATAAGTCCTTTTAGTCCTAAGTCAACCATTGTATAGAGAAAGTTCTGCTATGTTTTCTGTGGCTCATTCCCAGATTTCTTTAACTTGAATAAAGTAATTTAGGAACAAGAAAGTGGGAGGTGAGGATACTTGAGAATCCAAAACGTATTCTGTTGATGTGGTCTTAGTTGCATATACACAGAAATGAGGTTTTATGTGTTTTATGTGTTTAGTACTGTGCAGGCATTCTATATAGATTTTTTTGGTAATGCAATCATATGAGATTTTTGCCAATAAAAATAGGAGATGCAAACTACACATGTGCAGAGACCTAAAATATCCAAACTGTTCCATAAAGGCATCCCATGCATATAGCTTTCAAGGCTTCTGCCTTGACCTGAAATAATATGGTACAACATCAGGGCATGTCAATATGTTTCCAATAATTAGCAATTATTTTAATTTTATAAACATTAGGCATATTTTAAATGTATATAAAAGGTTAAAAGAACACATTGATCTACAGTTTATTTAGCTAAATTTATTGAATTGGCAGAAATTAGCTGTGCTCACACTGCATGCTACACAATATTCTTAAATCAAAAGTAGAGAAATTACATTATGGCTTAATATAATGTTTAAACCCAGTCATAATTTCTTTCAGGAACAAAGGCAAGAAAGTATGGTCTAGTTTTTAAAGTGCTTTTGAAAAATCCAGATTCAAGCTCATTCTTACCACTGGAAACTCACTCAGTAACTTTGGACCATACTCCCTTAACCCGGAACTCACATAAGCTGACTGGAACTATTGGAAAAAAGACAACACAATTCATCCTAAATCAGTTAGGCAAGAATGTCTGTGAGCAATAAGATATTTAAGCTAATTTAACATTTGTTTCATTCAGTATGAAACCAAGTGTGGTTGTGGTTGTGGATGTCATGGTTAAATGCTAAGGTAGGAAACCCTGATTCTAGTCTTCCCTTAGACATGGAAGCTGGCTGAAGGATTTTGTCTAGTCGTCCTGTTTCAGCATGGGAAGTTGAAACATATCAGTCTACCCAACAGAGACTAGAGCAGTGTGGTAGATTTGGTTTCACAACCTTCAGTGAATGAGGCCTTCAATGAATGAGGAATTCTTTATTGGCCAAGTGTGATTGGATACACAAGAAATTTGTCTGCGATACATAAATTCTCAGTGTAGATACAAGCAACAAGTGATAAATCATGATCATAATCATAAAATACAATCATCATAAATCATAAGATACAACACTTAGTGATAGTCATAGTATACTAAATAAGCAATCAACATAAATCATAATAGGATACCAACTAAAAACAATCAACACAAATCATAAGATACAGACAACTAAGTTATAGTCATAAGAAACTAAGGAACTACGTAATAGGAAAGATGAGAAGGATCATAGTAATACAGCCCTACTAGATCATTTGACATCCCAGGGGCATAAAACAGTATTGTGGGAATTAGTTGTTTAACAGAGTGAGAGAATGGGGGGAAAACTGTCTTTATTTCTAGTTGTTTTGGCATACAATGCCCCATAGCGTCATCTTGAGGGAAGAAGTTGAAACAAATTATGTCCAGGATGTATGGAGTCTGTAGATAATTTTCATATCCCTCTTTCTAGCTCAC
Source organism: Oxyrhabdium leporinum (assembly GCA_032468155.1). NCBI lineage: Eukaryota > Metazoa > Chordata > Lepidosauria > Squamata > Cyclocoridae > Oxyrhabdium > Oxyrhabdium leporinum. The sequence continues at coordinate 348,895 of JANHFL010003035.1, forward strand.
GCAGTATGCAGGTGCATCCATCCATTTTCACTATGACTTGCTTCTGGTCATCCTCTCCTCTTTCCTTTCTACCAGCTTTAGAGCCTTTTCTAGAGAGGTGTGCCTTCACATAATGTATCTTTTTGGTATTGGATATGTTGCTTTTGCAGTTGACAGCTTGCTGTCAAAATAGTGAACGGTTGTCTGAAGATGTAAAGCTTTCCTGTCTGCATATGTACCAAATTTAATACCATTCTTGGTCTTCAGATGGATCACAAGTTTTTATTACGCTGAATATAGTACTGTGGGGCTTTGTAGCTTGCAATCCTATATGCATAGTGATAAGAGATAATCAGGACTGAACCTAGCAAAATATATTTCAGGGTAATTATGCAAAAAAATCCAAAGTCTATGCAGGCCAATCTTATTCATGTCAATTCAGAGTTCAGTGCTCCAGGTGAATGAGCTGAGGTTTATGAGACCCTTAATTAATGAAAAGATTTGAGTAAAAGAAAAGAAAGTAAGGAATTGAGAAATGCGTAAGACCACTACTTACAAACACTTGTCAGTTACCATGGATATTAGAGCTAATAAGTATGAATTGAATGAAAATGTTGCCATATAGAGCACTACAGTGGGGAATTCAGGTCACACCATTTATCTGCTATTTTCCCTTTTCTACTATCCCATTTTGTGACATAACTAGCAACTTGGTGTTTTTCATTTCTTTTTAAATTAGGAGATGTGTGCCAGTCGTGTGTTTTGCCACAATTAAACATAGGTGAACCTCCTCCCCACTGCAGAATGATGGTTTCTTAAACATCAGACATGCTTCTCATGTGTTTGCTCAAAATCAGATCTATATAAATTTAAGAGATGCCCTTTACTACAGAAAAAACAGTATTTAAAGCACTCCACATCTAATGCAGATAGAGGAGAAGTTAAATTTAAATTGGTGCACAAAAAAAATAAAAGGGATATTTGGATGTGATTGAATTTGAGAATTTGAGTGGAATGAATCAAGTAGAAGCTGCACTCAGAAATAATGAGCGGCTGTTTGGTGTTGATTCTTGATCAAGTGGCAGTCTACAATTTGGGGACAGTTCTAGATTCATGACTATTGGTAGTGGATGGATATGGACAGGTGGATAAACAGTCTTTGTCAAGCTGATGCATTAGTTATAGCTTTACCTGAACATGAGAATCTCGCAATCTTATGGCTACTTTCTTATGCCTGCTTTTCCACCAGTGTAGATTACTGCCATGTGTTGTACATGAGGCTGCCTTTGAAGGCTTTGCAGAAGTTTCATTTGGTCCAGTATTTGAGAGCTGGCTGCTGGCTGGCACACGTCTATGCACCAGGCCCTGCATTGTCTCCCTGTTTGCTTCTAGGTGCACTTAAACTGCTGTTTTTAACTATGAAAGCATTAAATCTCTTGGCACTGTGTTTGCAAGTCTAATGGTTTAAACTCATCCAATCAATAAATGAGGATAGGGATTCCTTCACTTTGAAATAGCTTCTCTCTGGGAATATGAACTTTTGGGGGTAAGCCTTTGTCACATGAGCTAACGTCATAGGTTACATTATTCTGCTACTACATATGCTAGATTTCTTATATTATTTGGTTTTGTTATACAAATATGTGTAGTTTGTATTATTATTTTTTTAACATTTATATTGTATTGATGGATTACATTTATATTGTATTGATGGATGTTGCAAACTGCTCAAAATCTCTGACTGCAGTAGCAATAAAATAATACTAGGATCTGAACCTAGTATAAATATTTACATGCAGACTAGATGCTCTGCCACTGAATGACAGTATTGATTCCCCATCCCAGATTCTCACCCAACTGAATGTAATTACATTTCTGCAAAGTTGGGGGTGGCAAGTCCAAGTTTGCTTGTATTTTCCTCTTGTGAAAAAAGAGGAATTTTGGCAATACAATATAAATGGTAGTCTTGACAGCATAAATTATAGAATTAAATGGTCTGCCAAGGTAAAAGTCCATATTAAGTGTGGGAAAAACATCAGGAAAAAGTAGTATACAACAGTAAATTTACCAACAATGGAGCTGGCGCTTTAGAATTACCTTGATCTATTACTGAATGTATAATTTACTTTGTTTCAAATCTGATCAGAGTAAGGTCATTCTGACCTAGTCAGGATTTCATTTTCTCTTCACCATTTATGGTGGGTTGTTTGACTAAGCAGTTATAACAATCTCTTTCCAAATCTCTAAAAAACATGAAGTAAGGAGATAATATGCAAATATATGTTGCCTCTGACCTAGTTTACTTGTATGGAATGCTATGAGCTTTTAAAGAATGTGTTACTTTTTGCCTGCATGTGCTGGCTGGATTCTTTACTTGTTCCACTCAATAGATCCAATAACTTCAAGTGCAGAACATGAATATATGAACAGACTTTGATATCACAGTCTGCTTAAAAGATCTTTTGAATTAGAATAAATTAACTGCTTTGACCAAAGACCTCATCTACATTTATTGCTAACAGGAAGGCTCTTCTAGATATTTTGTGTAAAAATGAATTTGTGACTTATGGTTTTTATAATTAGATAAAATAGATTATGGCAGGAACAATAATATGATTTAATATTAGGGCGGAGGTTAAAATATATTTGGAATTATAAATGCTGTAAATACCGGAAGGCATTTCTGTGTATTTTTTCCTTTTTATTTTTCTTTAACTTTTCTTTTCTTGCACCTTAGCAGTAGTATCTTAATTATTTCACTATGAAAATATAAGCTTTCTTTTTATTCATTCCATGTCTGCACCTTTAATTCACACCTAGCTTTTAATGCTATTTTCAGTATTTGTAGTATTTTAGATACTTCTTGAGTAGTTAGTGTATGCTTTGGATGTAGTGTTACTGACAGGATAGAGGTGAAACTGAAGTCTGCAATTTCACAGGTTCTTACATTTGGTACTTAAGAGCATGCAAATACAAAACAAACTAGAATATTCAAGAAAATATAAAAAAATTAGTTTTTAAACTCTCTCAAGAGTTTTCCAAATGGACCACATTCCAGTAAGAAAAGAAATAAAGTTTGTCTCAGCATTAATTGGCATTTTTTATGCTACTCAACAAAGTTTTATCAAGACCTTGCCACTTGCGTTTCTCAAAAATAGTGTCCAGTTCCTTGTTTATCTGAGTTTAGAAGATTAGGAATTGTGTTTTAGTTTATACAGCATTTGTGAAAGCACTACTCTTTTAATAGGCTGAAGCAGAGGTCACATAATCACTTCTAGGAAGAAATAAAAGCAAATGAAATCAGGAAATATTCATTTTCTCCATTTACATGTCACTTACTAATCTGGCACAAAACATACTTTCCTCAATGTTTTATGAAATAGCATTGGTGAGTCTAAAATATTTTTCATTGAGACATATTGATTGTACAAATCAACCACATCAGAAAAAATATGCACAAAGCATCTACAACAGTTAACATGTACACGTTAGATTTGCATTTTTAATGACAGTTCTCTTTTTAGAATTCTCCAGTTCAAAGAAATTCGACAGTTACCATCATGTGAAATGCGGATTCAACCTAAGTGTTAAGACACTTTGGAATGTAAGAAAAAGCCACAGCCTTTAAAAAAAAATCATTTCCCCCCCACAATGGGCTACAGTATTAGAAAGCATGTCAAAAAGATCCTATTGGTTTACATATTTTATAATGTACATTTTATTAGGATCATTAGATCTGCTTTACAAATAAATATCACGGCTTGCAGTCCCACACAAGAGTCCGCATCAGTAATTTTCCTGGAATGTTATTTCAATTGTATGCCTTCAAGTAAGAGAGAGAGAGAGATGGGTCCAAAATTACATAGGTAGCTTTTCTTTCCAAGGAAGACTAGAACACAGTCACCCCCATTTCTAGCCTTAACCACTACAGCAAACTGACTTATATTGTTTGCTTAATTTTAATAAGTACCTGGGTTACGACTGGTTGACCCCCCCTGTTGGTACAATGAGTGCACAGAGCAATGCTGTAAACTGATCCCAAAAACGAGCCCCACTGACTTCAGGAACGCTTATCCTACGAAAAGGAATGCAACTGCAGAAATCAGTCCCGGTCCGATTGACGTTGGGAGCGCATTGCGTTGAATTTACACCTGTATACGGGGCAGGGAGCCAACTTGATTCTCCCCCTTTTCTCCTGTAAGATCGGGATGTATCGCCCGAGGTCATGCAGGGAAAGCAGACTGGGATTTTGCAATGCTAATATCCCAGGTTGGTGTAAAAGAGCAGCAGGATAAGCTTCTCTTCCAGTTCTTCATTTCCTGCCCCAGTGGGACGTTCCTCCCCTCCCGTCACTTTCTCAATGGGCTTTCCGCGCTTCCTCAGGGCCGCTGAGGACTTCGCGCGCTCCTTTTCTCGTGCAGCGAACGCGGCGGATCCTCGGGAAATGCAAAAACTGGGGAGACGCCACCGTGTCACCACCGGCCGCTCCCCCATCCCGACCCCCCCCAGGTGCATATCCGCCTGTGTGTGGA